>JAQQSB010001706.1:0-72900 GCA_029721515.1 Synanceia verrucosa | reverse complement strand
AATATCAATCAATAAATATGATAAAATAAAGTTTAATGAACCTTAAAACAGACATAAAAGGGCCAGGAAAGTCGTGTGTCCACCACGAGAAACGACCCGTATTAATTTAAACTGGATTCATTTTTCCACATTTGGTCTTTGCTGCTTCAAACTGTAATGATCCTCGCTCACTAAACACAGCACACCATCAAACCAAATGATAATAATTTATTTGATCAACAACACATCTGTGTGCTGCAGCTATATAAATATGGCTCAGAGTCCACCTGTGCGTAATGGAGCAGGATGGGCTGCTGGATGATCTCTTACTTACTGTTCCTATACATGTAAAAACACACACAGATAATATAGAAGGGTTTGCTTGCAGTACATCTTCAAAGTGTGTTTTGGGGAGTTTAAATAAAACCACAAAGTATATTTAAAGCATACTTTTATGAATTTAAAATGTTACAATTTAGTCTGAATTAGTATTAAATTGGCATACTTCCTAGTACACTACAAGATCATGGTCCATGGTCCGTAGTATACTTGCTATACTTATACTCAAGCATAGGTGATAAAAATGAAGTATATTACTTTATGCTGAGGGAACTGTAGCAGTAATCATGCAGACTTGGAGCAAAGACCTGCCTAAGAGGACTTTTTCTCAAGCAAACAAGCATATTGATCTTCATGTCCGCTGATGTCACTCCACTGATCCCAGAGAGCACGTGGCTACTTTATATTCACATGCTAATTTGCATTGATCATATGTGGTTGTGTTTGGGCGTTTAGAGGGAGGGATTTGAGGCGCTCATGTCCACCTTTTCTCCACTCACGTGTGATTTATCGAGGAAATTGGTGAACCTGTGTATACACGGAGTTTGATAGATGTGAAAAGTGTTTATATTGTGTTTCACACAATCTCTCCCTCTCTCTGCCAAGCTGCCTGCACTGCCTCTGGCCCTGTATGCTCCACCTCCTCTGCCCTGATTGGTGGCCACTAGGACTCTTGGCCACGCCCTCTCCAGCAGTCCGCTCCTCTGATTGGTGCGGCACCTTTTCCATCAGACCAATCCCTGCTGTTCAATCAGGCGCATGAGGAACGATGCGAATGGGCGGGGCTTGTGCACATTGATGTCACTAGTGACGTCACAATCCTCCTGAACCGAGGTTGTGAAAGGAGGCAGTTTGCAGAGGTTAGTCGCTCCTGGTCCTCATTGCACTGAGGAGTACCGGGGAGCTCCGACACCTGCTTGCCGGAGATCAGTGTGTAGCCTTTGTTGCTACTTGGGTTCATCTCCTGGAGGTCAGTGGGTAGCGTTTTGTGCTACTCGAGTTTACCTCCTTGAGATGTCCTAAGCCACGCAAGTCTCCAGCTTCTTTCCTGTCAGGCCGGAGCTCTCCAGTGCTTCCTGAAGTAAGGGAAAGTGATCACAAGTGCCCTGAGATAAACCACCTGCTTTTTCCTAATAGCCACTGGCTAAACATGACAACTACTTGGTTATTTCGTTTAATCTATAAATATTTCTCCTAAACATCATATTAATCCTTCACTTAGCCTGCTTAGCTGTAATGATCAGACTGTGTCTATTGTTAAATATCTGACTGATGACTATGTCTAAGGGAAAAAAAGACCAGACACATAGTATGATTTGGTTTATCAATTCAAGAGTTGTCTTCTCTTTAAAAAAAAAAAAAAAAGGATTCAGACTTTAGCAATATAAAAATAACTTAATAGAATAATATGCAAAAGTGAAAGTGAAAGCAATAATGTGGATCTTGAATATGATGGTAAAAATGTACATGTTGTATCAGACAATCTATGAATATATTTGGTTACTTCTTACACTATAGCATATAATACATTCTGAATGTTTGTATTCAAATCCTAGCGAAATTGATGTCACTTGTGACGTCACAATCCTCCTGAACCGAGGTTGTGAAAGGAGGCAGTTTGCAGAGGTTAGTCACTCCCGGTCCTCAAACCAATGAGGAGTACTGGGGAGCTCTGACCTTTGGTCGTGGAGCTGCTGGAGATCAGTGGGTAGCCTTTTATGCTGCTTCTGTTCATCTCCTGGAGATCAGTGGGTAGCTTTTTGTGCTACCCGAGTTTATCTCCTTGAGATGTCCTAAGCCACGCAAGTCTCCAGCCTGTTTCCTCCCAGGTCGGAGCTCTCGGGTGCTTCGTTAGAGGCTGGGTGGGGTAGAGGACAAGCCCTCGGAGGAGGGCTTGTCCTCTACCTGCTTTTCTATGTCAAACAGAAAACATCAGATTATTCCAGCATATGTCACAGCTCAGTGACTGTCTCCAGTTGTGTAAAGTAAATAACAACATTTGTGTAACTGTAGTATTTATTACTTAAATGGACTGTAGCCTGCTGGTGACTTTCTGGACTAAATAGGGCTGCTTTTCTGGGTTGGTGAAAACTACTGATAATACAATATGCTGGGATATACATGATTTAAAAGTTGAGTATTTGTTCTGCTAATTCTAAGCACACTTTATCCTGTCTTGTTTGACTGAACTGATCAGATCAATGAATGTGTTTGATAAGGTGCAGGAAATAAACACAACTGCACTGTAATTCTCTGACTTTAGGAATGCCTACTACAATATATAAAAAACTGGATAAAATTTTATTCAACTTCATATGGAGAAATAAATGTCATTATCTAAAAAAAAGAGGTACTATCTAACACGAGACAAATGGGGGTTTGGAGGTCCTAAGTTTTGAAACATTAAATAATACTTTTAAAATTAAATGGCTGACGAAATTGATGAAGGAGGAAGATAATATTTGGAACACTTTCCCAAAATATATTTTTAATTCAATTGGAGGACTTAAATTCCTATTGAAATGTGATTATAATCCAGATAAATTACCTGTGAAATTAGCAAATTTCCACAATCAAGCTGGCATGGAAAATGGTGTACAAACATAATTATTACCTTTGGAATAACAGGAGTATTCAGTATAAAAACAGATATTTATATGACAAAATCTGGGTCAATAATGGGATTATTTTAGTCTCACAACTCATGAAGACGGATGGGCAACTGTTGTTATATGAAGAATTTATTGACAAATTTGGTATTGCAGTTACACCAAAAGAATATGATATAATCTTTAATGCTATTCCAAGGAATGTACCACAGCTTCTTGTGGGCTCTAGATCCCAGATCCACATGACAACTTCTATAAACAGTATTTCTCTGGAAAATATTGCTGTCACAAAAACAATAGTTCAAATAAATACATCAGAAATTTTTTGGTAAACATAACTGTTCCTTCTGCTAAAGTTTTTTGGTCGTCTCTTTATAATGATATAGACTGGAAGAAAAATGGGCTGGTCAGTAGTAAATTTTGTCTAAACAATAAGATTAAGGAAATATATTTTCAAAATTATACACAGAACATATCCAGCCAAAAAAACCTTTCGAGAGATTTAACATTGATATTGAATATTCCTGTGATTTCTGTGGCTTGAGTGAAGAATCTGTTTCACATTTATTTTATCACTGTTTGTATTCACAAATGTTTTGGTTAAATGTACAGACTTTTATCCAAGGAAGAACCGGACACTCACTGCAGCTGCAGGAGAGGGACATTTTTCTTTACTTTGATGACAGCAGGATGGAAAAGGACTTGTTTTTTTTTGTGGAAAAATTCCACATTCATAAAAGAAAATGGTCTAACAACAAACCCAACTTCACTCTGTTTTTGCAGGAACTTTATCAGTACAGCACCATTACAGACAGCATTGAAAACCCTATAAGGCATTAAAAACAAATTTGATTTTGGAAAAGTTTGTAGTTAATTAATATGCTTTTTGAAAATTTTATTTATTGATCAGTTATTTCTTTTTTTCTGTGTATATATGAATATATGTATGGATATAATGTTTATATATGTCTATATGTAAGTGTATATATATGTGTATATGATTTTTTACATATACTCTTAATATGATTATATATAAGTTTTGTATTTCTTACCCCTGGCTAAACAGTTTTGTTATGTATATATTTGTTAATAAAGTATGAAATAAATACAACTGCACTGTAATCACGTGTGTGTTTTGGAGTGAGTTTGCAAAAAGCTGTTTAACAGTGTTCACAGTTACAAACGCTGCACTACTGCCCCCTACTGGTCTGAACAGGCTCCAACACTGATCCACAGTGGACCAACAGATTAATGGATGATCTGATATCACCAAGTACTCAACAGTCCTGGACAAATGTCAAAGTTTTTAGAGTTAGGGTAAAGCTTAGGGTTAGTGCTCCAGGACTATTGTCTCAGTTGTCCAGGACTGTTAATTACTAGGTGATATCAGATCGTGCTGTCTTGTACATAGTCTTAACATCTGCTGCAATACATACATACAATACATTTCCTGTTTATATATTCAGTATTTATCCTTGTTGTAATTCATAATCACATTTGTATATAAATCCATTATACTTATTTTGTATTTACAGTCAAAGATTTATTTACTTCTTTTTCATAATTAATTCCTATTTTATTTATTCTTGTACACTGAAAAGGGAGAAGCTCTACAATTTCGTTGTTCAGTTTCTTAATGACAATAAAGATCATTCTATTCTTCTGGTTTCAACAACTCAATTTGAAACAATGCATAACGTTGTGTCTCTTTATTTTAAAGGGACACTATGTAATTTTTAAGTATTTTATTACCTCAAATCAACGTCTTCATTCATAAATAGATCCTCATTGGCGTAAAATAACATATGCCAACAATCTGACTTATCCTCCTGGGTGAAGAATCAGTTATCTGTCTTTACATAGAGCGGGTCGCTCATATGGAGGCAGTTGTGTTTATTTCATACTTTATTAACAAATATATACATAACAAAACTGTTTAACTAGGGGTAAGAAATACAAAACTTATATATAATCATATTAAGAGTATATGTAAAAAAACATATACACATATGTATACACTTACTGTTGGAGCTATTTGTTATTTTGTGATATTCAATAGTTAAACATTTAGTTATTTTTGGGGTTTTGAAGTGTACACCTTTAGTTTCATTATAGAATTAGTATAATTATTTTAGTTCATTTGAGTGATTAATGCCTTTATTTTGAAAGTACCGGGTAGCCAGGTGTGCACTGGGTGAATCTATATGTAGGGGTAGGCAGGGATCGGTGAGCTGGGCACCGGGAAGGGCTATGGTTTTTAACCAGGCAAGAGAGGCAGCAGAGGCCATTGTTCTTTGTTGTTTGCTTAAAAATGGAAATAAACCGCAGAAATCTGACTTTGCCTGGACAATGGCTTTCCTTTTCACCTGCGTAAATTAATCCCCTGGGTGCCTTAGTGGTCCTTTGATTTATTTGATTTCGTTTTATTTCTTTATTCTTTTGACTTTTGATTATTTATTTTTGATTAAAGACAAGTAGCCACTACATAAAGTAAAAACCACCCTAAAGTTAACGTTCCTGTGGATGGACTTTCTGGAAGCTGGGAGCGCTCATGTTCGAGGATTGATGGACAAAGACGTGGCGTTTGGAGAGTGTGTGGCCTACATCGCAAAACTACCCAACAGCATCGGTATGTGAAACCTATTTGCTTGAAGGCTGTTAAGCAAAACGGCTTAACTATTGGAGTGTTTTGAGTTATTGTTTCACTGGATGAATATTGGGAAGTTTGACGATACGTATGGATTGTACGCGCTTGTGGTTGCGCATTACGCCTCCGGCCAGCCACACTTTATTTCATTCATAAAATATCTGATGCGGAGCCGTGTTTGTGTAACGAGCGTTTTCCCTGCATTCCCTAATTGTTGCAAATAAAGAATGGGAATTAAAGGATACTGAAAAGTGCTTAATATAAAGGAAACATGTCTGAAGTTGCATCAGTTGTGAAGAGTGACACTATGTCCGCGCTTTCCAAGCGGAATATCAAGTTTACATCAAAGGGCTTGGCATTTTATGTCACTACGTGCCAAGAAAAGAGGTCATTAAAATGCAAACAAGCAAAGAGGAACATGGAACAAATGCATGTTTTGATGGAATCCGCTGACAATGTAAACTCTGTGCAGTCTGAGCTGAATAAATTTGTCAAGTGTTACGAGGACGAAAATGACATGAAGCCATCTTAAATATGAATTTGCCAGAAGATGAAGTTGAACGGCAAAATACATATTTTCAAGCAAAAAGGATCATGTTTTCTGATTTCATTGCAAATGTAAAGAGTTGGTTATCTGATGCTGGTCACCCATATGTGCAATCAAATGACAATGATATGGAAAATCCTGATCATCTAAGTGTGGTTTCTAATGAGATTAATCCTGAAGACAGTGCTTCAAATATTTTATGTCAAAAGGAGTATGATTCCAGAGCACATTCACAGTTATCCAAAGCCTCATCCACTTTATCTGCAAGAATAAAAGCAGAAGCTGATAAGGCAGCACTAATGGAGCGCATGGCTGCATTAAAAAGGAAACACTTGTGGGAAGCCAAAGAGGAGGAACTCAGAAAGTAAAAGGAGCAGTTGGCCTTGGAAACTGAGCTGGCTGCAGCCAATGCAAAACTTCACGTGCTGGAAATCAACTCAAAGTGTGGTTCTAAAGGATCTGATGGAATGAACTCATATCTTGAAAGGAAGCAGAATGAGGCACATGTAACAAGCCACCTGAATCCTCATGTTGATGATTTTGTTCCAGAAAGGGATGATGCAAATAAGTCTCAGCGTAGATCTCATCATGGTGTTCATGCTGTCACTGTCAGGCCTAAACAAGTGCCAATGACACGAACTGATATTACACCATTAATAACTAATACCCAAGTGAGTGTAACACGGATGGTTTATGATGCTCAGTCAACGGGATGTGAATCCTATATTGTCAGACCTAAACGAGCAGTAGTGACACAAACTGACAGCAGCCCAGGGACAAGCCAAATTCAAGAACACAAAGCACAAGTGGTTCATGATACGCTGAATCTAGCCAATAACAACATCACCTGCAATGATATTGTGAACATCATGCAACGCCAGAATAACATCACTGAATTGTTGGTTCAGCAAAATCAAGCATCCGCTCTGCCAATGAGAAATATTCCTGTGTTTGATGGTGACCCTCTTCAGTTTCAGTCCTTTATGAGAACTTTTGAAAACTGTGTAGAAAGAAAAACCAACAACTTCAGTGATTGCTTGACAGTTTTGTAACAGTACACCAGGGGGAAGCCAAGAGACCTTGTAAAGAGCTGCCAGCATTTACCACCTAACATGGGATACCAAAGAGCTAAATCCCTTCTTGATGAACATTTTGGCAACAAATATAAAATTGCTTCTGCTTACATGGACAGGATTCATAACTGCCCTCCATTAAAGCAGAGTATGTCCAAGCACTGCAATAATTTTCTCTGTTTCTTCGAGGCTGTTGCAATTTAACACAGCAAATCATGTATATGAAAGAGTTGGATGTGCCCTCAAATCTGAGAAATATTGTGATGAAACTTCCCTACAAGCTACGGCAAAAGTGGCGAAGTGTTGCATGTGATCTGCAGGAGCAAAATGGATGTAGAGGAGTGTTCACTGACCTTGTGACCTTTGTTGAGAGACAAGTCAGAATAGCCTCTGACCCACTTTTTGGTAATATTCAAGATCTGCAATCTGCCAGCCGCAGTAAAGTTTCCAATGCTAGTCACAGAAAACAAAGAAGAAATGGAGGCACTTTTGCTACCACTGTCACTGCAGTAAAAGATGGAGGAAAAATCGACACAGAGAAAAACATCAAGTCCTCTTCTGTCCAAAGTGAATTCAAATGTTGTTTACTTTGCAAACAAAATAGTCACATTTTGGATAAATGCTCAAACTTCAAGTCAAAGATGCATCGCGACAAGATAAATTTCATAAAGGAAAATGGAATTTGTTTTGGTTGTTTGAAGGTTGGCCATACAAGTAAAGACTGCAGGAGTCGTTTGGTTTGTAGTGTGTGTTATCAGAAGCATCCATCAGTCCTTCATATTCAGGAAAAGTATAAAAGTTCATCCTTTAAAGATGCACAGCAATCTGTGAGCCCTCCACCGAGCGTTTCTCATGAATCATCTCAGACATGTGGTCATATAGGGACCGGTGATGAAGATCATGCTGTCTTCTCCATTGTTGCAGTCCAGGTTAAATGCCCGATGAGTAACAAAGTTGTGCAAACATACGCATTCCTGGATCCTGGGAGTTCAGGTACATTCTGTACCGTCAATCTGGCAAAGAGACTTGGCCTAAGTGGCAAACCAGCCAACATTTTGTTGAGAACTATGGGTCAGAGGAAGATTGTGAGTACTACTGTATTGTCTGGTTTGGAAGTGTCTGGCATGGAAATGGATGATTTTTATCAAGTTACCTAATGTTCTGACTCAAAAGACTATGCCAGTGTCACGATTGAACATCCCACAGCAAGAGGATGTTGCAAAGTGGTCACATCTGAGCAACATAAAGCTTTATGATGTGGACGCAGAGGTGGATTTACTCATTGGTACAGATGCACCAAAGGTAATGGAGCCCTGGGAGCTGATAAACAGCCAAAATGAGGGACCATATGCAGTCCGAACAAGAGTCGGCTGGGTAATTAATGGACCGCTGCGTGGTGGAGATGGCAACAGAGTCAAGACTGGTTGCTCTGTGGTCACGGCCAATCGCATCTCTGTGGAACATCTGGAAGAGATTCTCATCAGTCAATATAATCATGATTTTAATGAGAGAACATCATTGGGGCAATTGGAAATGTCCAAAGAGGACATTAAATTCATGAAGACTGTTCAAACTACAACAGAACTGAAAGATGGACATTACTGTATTGACTTACCTTTCAGAGAAAAAGATCCTGTCTTGCCAAATAACCGCTGTGTGGCAGAGCAGCGGCTTCAAGGCCTGAAGAGGAAATTTGAGAGAAATGTCAACTACAATGAGGAGTATACTTCATTTCTCAGTGACATGTTGGTTCAAGGCTATGCTGAAATGGTACCCATAGATCAGCTGGGACAGGATGATGGAAAAGTATGGTACATTCCCCATCATGGAGTACATCACCCTACCAAAGGAAAACTGAGAGTTGTGTTTGACTGTGGGGCCGTATATAAAGGAACATCACTGAACCAACAGCTGTTGCAGGGCCCTGATCTCACCAACACTCTTATCGGGTCCTCATTCGGTTCAGGAAGGAACCTGTTGCAGTCATGGCGGACATCCATGCCATGTTTCATCAGGTGCGGGTACCCAACAAATATGTGAATTTCCTCCGATTTCTTTGGTGGCCCCAGGGCAACACTGACCATGAACCAGCAGAATACCGAATGAGGGTACATTTGTTTGGAGCTGTATCTTCCCCCAGTTGTGCAAATTATGCCTTGAGGAGAACTGCAGAGGACAGTGCATCTGATTTTCCTCCTGAAGTAATCAGCACAGTCAACCATAATTTTTATGTAGACGACTGCCTGAAGTCTACAGCCTCGGAGGAAGATGCAATTCAAATGGTAAAGGACTTGACTGCACTCTGTCACAAAGGTGGATTCAGTCTCCAAAATGGGTTACAAACAGCCGTTCTGTGTTGATGTCTATCCCAGGTGACATCAGAGCAACAGAAATGAAAGAGTTGGATTTGGACACAGACCAGCTTCCTATGGAAAGAGCGCTTGGACTGCAATGGTGTGTTGAATCTGATACGTTCATGTTCAGAACCTCAGTGCAAGAACGACCACAGACCAGGAGAGGCATCTTGTCTGTGGTTAGCTCACTGTATGATCCATTAGGATTTTTGGCTCCCTTCACCATGTCAGCCAGGTTAATGTTGCAGGAGCTCTGCAGAAGAAGCCTGAAGTGGGATGAACAAATTTCCCCATCGTTTTCCAACTGATTGGTGGACTGATTGGTTGAATGACCTCCAAAGGATGTGTGGATTCAAGGTGGATCGCTGCATAAAACCTCAGGGTTTTGGAACACCTGTGACAGCACAAATTCATCATTTTTCTCATGCCAGTGAAGTTGGTTATGGCACCGTGTCTTATCTGAGACTGGAAGATGGTGATAATGTGCATGTTTCATTTCTTGTGGGAAAGGCCAGGGTGAGGGCCTTTCCCAGCTATCCCGTTCCAATTAAAAAGCCAACCTCATCAAAACAAGGCTGTGAAGTATCAGGAAAGGGGAAACTTCTCACTAAAGTTCCTGCAACAATTCTGCACAGAGACGTCAGACGCTTGGTGGTCCTGATTCCCACTGAAGAGCAAAAGACTGATGACCTGTTGACCTCCTTGGGTTCAGAAACCAAGAGCCCAAGTGGGAGGTGTTGAGTCAGGAGAACGATCGGCAGGCATTCAGCATATTTTTTTTCTCTTTTCCCCTTTTGTCCAATTTATTTAAAGGGACTGGGTTTAATTAATAATCATATAAATATCAATATAATAATAATACTAATAATAATAGTGCGTTGGGTATCTGCAGGTAGGCAGGAGAGTGAGGGAGGAGCCATTCTGACGAAGTGTGCCAGCAGACAGGTGTGTGGCTTCTTTGTCTGTTCAGTGTGGCATGCTGCTGCAGGGGAGAGACAGCTTGCATCAGTGTTTAGATGAGCATAGAGACGCTGTCGGTATGTATACATTTTATGAGTTTAACTGATGTTCTCAATCAGTGGGGTGAGTGCAAAAGTGTCTTTCCTCTTCTGTTTGCCCTGCTCTGTGGGCACTAGTCAGTTATTCACTCATTCATTAAGTCATTGTGCTCACTGCCAACTAAATGCTGATAGATAAATAAATAAATAAATAGATGGACAATTAGACTCATAGAGATATAAACAGATAGTATATAAGAATATTGGTTGATTCCTTTTGAAGTCACACTGATTAGTTTATTCACATTGGCTTCCTAATTTCATCAGTGTATATATCTGTCGTGGAAAATATTGAATAGTCAATGATTCCCAGGTTTGGTATGCCACAAGGAATAGACAGAGGCCCTGCTTTTTTCCCAAAGATCACTCAAGACTTGTCAGAGATCTTAGGGTTTAGGTGGCAGCTGCATGTTCCTTGTCGTTCACAGAGCTCAGGTCAAGTTGAAAGAATGAAGGCCACTGTCAAAGAGAGGTTGACCAAATTGGTGGCGACGACAGGGCTAAAATGGCCTGACGCGCTGCCTATTGTGTTGTATTCCATTTGAAGTGCACCAAGTGCAACAACAGATCTAAGCCCTCATGAGCTATTGATAGAGAGATCAATATCCACGGTGCAAGTCCCCCTTTGGCACCACATAAAGCCTCACTGCTTTGGATGGATGAGTTCATGGTTGATTATATGAAACAACAAACTGAAGTTTTCAAGTGTCTGACAGGCTCCCCAAACCCTCAGGGGAGCCGATTCATTCCTTTAAGGAAGGTGATTCTGTGCTAATCAAATCTCTTGAAAAGGTGTCATTGACTCAGTGGAAAGGCCCGGACCAGGTGCTACTGACTACAAGTACAGCTGTAAAGGTCAAAGGAAGAGCAGAATGGATTCACGCCACAAGGTGCAGATTGGCTCCAGCACCTGCCGATGAAGCACCAGCAGGGCCTGGCAGGTAATGTTTTTGCTCTTTTACAGTTCCACCATTGGTGAGGTGGCTGTCACGTTTCTTGACTTCAGCTCTATTTTGATACAGTTCATGCTTTGATGCTTTCTTCTGGTTTGAAATGAGACAGTGGTTGCAGTGTACACGGATGTGCAACAATGTGTCTAAAGCACAAAACGAATAGTTAATCAAATTCTCATTTCAGTATTTCTTAAGTTCTGTACTTTCTGGACCACAGGCTGGTTATTCATCAAAAGATTAAATTCAGTGCATTGATAAAATTCAAATTAGATGATTACTACACAATTATGTACCATAGAATTAAATTCATTTTTATTAATATTATTTACACATTAGGGAGTTCATCTTTTAAAAATCAACTCAGTATTTTTGTTTAGGTTGTTATTAATTCTGTACCGTTGTCTATTTGAATCTACTCATATTACATGGATAACTATTAAGGGCCTCATTTGAATAATATTTACTTAATACCAAACCTTGTGAAACTTAATAAACAATATTGCTTGTAATCTGTCCCCTCATTAGATATGGTGTATCTTTTCATACAGTGTGTAGATGGTGAAGAGGATTTAAAAAAGGTGATTGATTAGGGTGCGTTGCTTGCTGAAGTGAAACATCTTCTGATATATTTGGTTCATGGTGTTATATTTATTATTACCAATGATCTGATGTGCATGGACTAATGGTAAAGTTGCTACAATTTATACAGATTCACGATATGCTTTCGGTGTTGCGCATGATTTTGGCCAATTATGGAAACGCTGTGGTTTTATGTCGTCCTCTGGAAGGCCTCTTCAACATCACACTTTGGTGGATGACCTGTTAGATGTTTTATGCTTCAGTCAAGGCTTGTTATTGTAAAGTGTGCTGCTCACACTGGTGGAAATGATCCTGTTTCATAATGGAATGCACTGACTGATACTGCAGCCAAACAAGCCGTGCTTTCCTCTTCTGCGTTGGTATGTCAGTTCTCATCGCGACCTTTGCACAGTACCGTCCTACAGTCAAAGACGTCATTGCACCTGTCTCAGGGTGAAAATGGCTGCAAGCAAAAAAAAACAGTGCTACATCCGTGATTTGGACATGGTCTGGCTTTAAAAAGTTGGATGTAGAGTAGAAAAAGTTATTTGAAAGATGTGTGGAGTAACTGTAGAAGACAAGCAGCAGCTAAACTCTCAAAGGTTTCATTGTTCTACAGAATTAGTGAGAATATGCAGTCTGTCTGTGAGTATTGTTGGCTGTCATGTGTGCTGCTACACTGTTTGTGTTGAATATAGCCATGTGATTAACAAGTTAAAATGACTGGTCGTGATGCTAATTTCCGTTAGCCTGTCTATGGCGTTTTCCATTATGTGTTAGTATTAAGCTAGTGGACTTTGTGTAAGGCTAATACTGAAGGCAGTAGGCTACAACTGTTATGTCAGTGTGAAGTTACTTGTTTTATGTTTTCCACAATTACAGTTTTGTACAATACATTTTCTTGAAGGAATATTATTGGCTTTTATGTTATTTAGTAGTTTAAAAAAACAACTTCCTGCTTGAATGCTTTTACCATGGACTATGGTAACCATTAAGAAACTGTTGTGTTGTAATTTACATACCACAGTATACTATGATATATATACCGTCTACCGTCTATGATTCAAATTATACCATGATATAAATTTTAGGTCATATTGCCTAAAAGTATCTGTTAGTGATAACTGATCAATTCTCAAAGTGGGTGGAGGGTTTTGTAAAAAGAAAAGAGGACGCTAGAACAGTTAAGTGTCTGTTAAAAGATGTGATTCCCAGGTTTGGTATGCCACAAGGAATAGACAGAGGCCCTGCTTATGTCCCAAAGATCACTCAAGACTTGTCAGAGATCTTAGGGTTTAGGGGGCAACTGCATGTTCCTTATCGTCCACGGAGCTCAGGTCAAGTTGAAAGAATGAAGGCCACTGTCAAAGAGAGGTTGACCAAATTGGTGGCGACGACAGGGCTAAAATGGCCTGACGCGCTGCCTATTGTGTTGTATTCCATTTGAAGTGCACCAAGTGCAACAACAGATCTAAGCCCTCATGAGCTATTGATAGAGAGATCAATATCCACGGTGCAAGTCCCTCTTTGGCACCACATGAAGCCTCACTGCTTTGGACGGATGAGTTCATGGTTTATGTGAAACAACTAACTGAAGTTTTGAGAAAGTATCATTTTCAAGTGTCTGACAGGCTCCCCAAACCCAACAGGGGAGCTGATTCATTCCTTTAAGGAACGTGATTCTGTGCTAATCAAATCTCTTGAAAAGGTGTCATTGACTCAGGTGGAAAGGCCCAGACCAGGTGCTACTGACTACAAGTACAGCTGTAAAGGTCAAAGGAAGAGCAGAATGGATTCACGCTACAAGGTGCAGATTGGCTCCAGCACCTGCCGATGAAGCACCAGCAGGGCCTGGCAGGTAATGGGGAGGCTGTTTCTCTTCTTCTTCCTCTTTTCTGTGCAGATTCAGAGAAGTAACAGAGCATGATGCTCCAAGCAAAGAGAAGCTGGACGGCTCTCTTGGTCCAGACCTCCCTGTGGAACCTGAAATCAGCATCGCTAACCCCTGCTCCTACCAGAAGGGGCACTCTCTGCTGACGTTACCTGGAGAGGTGGACACTGAATTGGGCCTTGAACGTGAGAAATTGCATTTTCACAGCAGATTTAAAATTTAAAAGTCACATCCATGGTACAAATAGAAAAAAACAATTTTTGTTGAATTATTGTGTTCAATTAACATTTTGTTTGTCATTAAAATATATTTTGTCCTTCTTATTTAACACATACATGTAGATATTTATTACTATCATCATTACTGATTGTAATATTTCATACTTATTATTATTTATTATTATTTATTATTATGTTATTTAGTGCTTCTTTCCTACTATAGCTTGTTTTACACCGCTGCTAAGTGAATTTCCTCCAATGAGGGATGAATAAATAACCATTCTATTCTATTCTGCTCCTTTATGGACTCTGCAACGCCATGAGTCCAAACACCATGAAGACTCAGAGGGAGGAAACCCCTTGTTCACATGTGTCTAACTTGTTCTGGTTGGCCACCTCATGTCCATGAACATCATCACAAAAGTCCGTCTGAGATCTGCACACACACACACATGCACACACACACATGCACACACAGCGCAGTCAGCTGATCTGAGTGCTGGAGACAACGCTGTCAGTTAGTGCATCAAAATATTATTGTGAAGCTAATGTTAGTTATTGTGACAAGTATTAAACAAGCATCAACATGACGAAACGGTTACAGAAAAATCATTGTTTTAATCTACTCTGGCTCTGATGGGAGAGTCAAGTGTTTTTTGTTGTTTCTTTCTGCTTTAATTTCAAAATAAAAGCCCTTTGGTGTTTTGTCCGGTCATATAACTTCGGTTGTTAACATGAGGCCGTTGTTTTGATATGCTGTATGTATAAGAATAAATCCTCAATGCAAGCTTGACCAGCTTTATATAGAAAGACAGTGAGTTATCCTGATGTGTAGAGTTTATTTTGAAGGACTAACCGGAAGCAGTGACATGGGTAAGCATGCTGGTAAGACAAAGTGCAGACTACAGAGTTGTTATAGATTTATTATCTTCGTTAATTATAATAGAAACGCTTACAAAAGCTCAAACTAAAGCTGGCAGCAGGTTATAATGTGACTATTGAAGTTAGTGACTCCTCCTCTACCAGCAGCACTAATGTTACCTACAGCAGAACAAGACTGATATCTGTGTTCAATCTCTAGTCTTTGTAAACTATACTAGCATTTTATTTATGAGATACTGATGAGTCGATAGAGTGACCTCTTTGTTAATGTGTGTTAAGAATTATAATCATTAATGTACCGTGCGATTACAGCTAAACCAGGATTGGTGTTATGATATTGTTATTTTAGGTGACTGTCTCTTGGGATTGATTTGATTGATTTTTCATTTTATTGCCTGTTTCCTGACTGTAAAAAATAAATAAAGAATAAAAAAATTTATAAAATAAATAGAAATAAAAAGAGAAACTTCAACAGGTGATAAGCATTACAGAAGCCTACGATGAAGATGGATTCCCCTCACAGTGCGGGCCACCATGCATCGTATGTGCTAGTAACCTCTCCATGGTGGCGGCCCCCAGCTGTGCAAAAAGCACATGGGCTGAAGACCACCTCGTTTGTTCACCATTATATAATCACAATGTTTGTTTTAAGTGTTCAGAGTAGTGTGTAATCATTTATAATGAAGGGCCTCTCTCAGATGCTAAGGTTACATCTTTCATGTCATAATTTGCATAGTTAATAGGGTAAATAAGACGGGTACTGGTCGCATTTAGATTGAAAAGTGATTTCCATTTATATTATTAACAGGTGTTGTTTTAAATTGACAGTTTGTGTTTTTTAAGGGTATCAATTTTTTTACTTGATTCATGTTATTGGATGGCTAAAGGGTCAATTTATGATTTAATGTTACTGATATGTGTTAATGTTTCATCACAGTAATATTCCTGTAATGCTCAAGTTAGGTCTGTTTTACGCTCCCCCGTTGACGGTTGTCAGAAAATTGAAAAAAAAAAGTAAACTTCTGTGTTTGGTATTGATCTTATGATCAATAAGAGGGGACTGTTATGGATTTTTTCTAAATTTAGGAGTTCCTAGGGTTAGCTAGTGTCCTTTTTTTACAGCATTAAATCTTTAAACCTGAATGCAGGGTTGAAGCACAGTGTCTCAAGGAAAACAGATGGCTAGTTATCTCTAAGTTGACTAGGTAACCAAGGTCAGAGGAGTCTGTCAGTGTTGGCCCTTTGATAAGGCCGATGGCTGAGCGTCAGCAAGACAACAGGTGTCACTGTTAGTTCAGAGCTTAGAATGAGCATGCCCTGACTGTAACGCTACTCAACGCTTCTTCAATCAACCACGGGAGGCTCCTGGGTGCATCCATTCTTTCCTCATTGACTATTCAATATTGTGGCCCTTACTCCTCTTTCTTTTTTTTTAAGTACAAATTTATTAAATAGAAGTGCATCAATTACAGTATACAGTTACAATATACAATGAACACGACACTTGTGCCACGAGTTACATAACATCAACATCACTGCCATTCATTAATTAGAAAATTTAAAATTAGTCCATTTTGAAAAAAAAAACAAAATCCAGAGTGGTAGCAGGGGGTTAAAGGTTGAGTTTATTCCAGGGGAGGGACTGGATCTTATCTAGAGTTCTCCTCCTTCTCAAGTCAGTTAAAACGTGTTTCACCACGGTATCGCTGTCCATCACTGTTTGTTTCAGGACCATAACGCACCTTGTTATCCACAGTTTATCACATACAATACTAATAATCAGTTGAAAAAGTTCTCATTTGTTTGTTTAATATTCCGTACATTAGTGATTTATAACTGACTTCAGGTGCCAGGCCGAGACCCTGCAGCTGGGACCAGACCTCCTGAGCTCGGTAACACTCCATAAGAAGGTGTTGCTGCGTCTCATCTTCATTACAGTAAATCATGGGACAGGTTTTAGTTGTAACATAACAACTCCATGACACAACAGCTCTTACAGCTAATCTGTTGACAGAGGTGAGCCAACGAACATCCCGAACGCTCTCTGGGAGATTTTTGTATTTTCATATTTTTATAACATCTATACCTTCACTGTCAGTTAAACATTTATACGTTATCTCTCCACCATATTTAGGGCCCGAGCGGACTGTGAAACAGGTCTGCAAGGGACCTATTGTTTTCCCAAATTTCGCCCCTTTCCCAATGTTAAAAAGTTGTGTAACTTTGCACATTCCTGCGGCCCGATCCGAAATTCGATATTTTGGGGTGATCGCACACGGCGCTTGCGAAATGGCTGAGTAGCGCCCTCCTACAAAGTCAAAAAAATCCCATAGGGAAATTCGCCAACTTTGTCGTACCTTAACGACAATTGGTAGAGATGTTAAGCATACATGTACAAACAAAATTGTCTCTTGGCAGAAAGTTGAAATTCCAACAGGAAGTCGGCCATTTTGAATTTTCTATTTTCTGATGAAAACGAACTCGTCCTAGCGATTTCGTCCGATCGACTTGAAATTTGGTACAGAACATCTCCAGACCTAGCTGAGCAAAAGTTGTGCTCTGCACGTAATTAGGTCAAAGGGCGTAGTCGCCAGGGCTCGACAAACTTTGGCGAATTCGCCGTCAAAATTCGAACGGCTCTCACTTTCACATAGTGGATCCTAGCAACTTCAAATTTTCTGAGCATGACGGGGACGTGGCCCTGAACGTTGTGATGTATTCATATCAAGCCTTACTCGTAGCGCCCCCCGGTGGTAACAGGAAGTGACCCGTTCTTACTTTTTACTTTTACCGATTTCACATAATTTACTCCATCAACTTCATTACACTTCTAAAACATAAATAACAACTCAGTGAAGCTACAGTCTGAACGCTGTGAGGCTACGGCTAACGGCATCCATGTGGCGGCGCGGCAAGTTTTGACAATTTTTCGAGAAAATACATTTGGCTTTTTGACAGCTTAAATAAAGTCATATCATCATGAAAACTGATACACAGGTCAAGGCTGGCGTCCTCTAACATCTGATGTGGTCCCCGCCGAGGGGCGTGGCAAATTGCCTCCACAGCGCCACCCTTTACGTTTACATGTTCTGATACGACATAGTTGACCCCATCGACTTCATTCCACTTCTAAAACATCGACAACACATTGGTGAAGCTATATTACGAACACCGTGAAGGTACAATAAACGCCGTCCGTATGGCGACGCCGCGTCTTCTGATTTTTCGCCAAGAAAATACGTTTGGCTTTTTGATGGCTTTAAAAAAGTCGTATCATCATGAAATTTGATTCACAGGTCAAGGGTGACGACCTCTAACATCTGATGGGGCCACGTCCACAAACGGTCAAAATGGCTCCATAGCGCCCCCTTGAAACTTTCAAAAACCCCTCCCCATAGGGTTTTTTATGGAGTTGGAACATGAAAATCGGTACACATGTGCAAGTAGAGCAGACGCACAAAAAAGTCTCTTGCACCAATTGTCTACTCCAAACAGGAAGTCGGCCATTTTGAATTTCAGATTTTCTGATGAAAATGAACTCGTCCTAGGGATTTCATCCGATCGACTTGAAATTTGGTACAATTGATCTCCAGACCTAACTGAGCAAAAGTTGTGCTCTGCACGTAATTAGGTCAAAGGGCGTGGCCGGTAGGGCTCGAGAAACTTTGGCGACTCGCCGTCTGAATTCAAACGAGTCTCACGTTCACATACTCTATCCGAGAAGCCTCAAATTTTCTGAGCATGACAGGCACTCAGCCGTGAACGTGCTAATATATTAATGTCATGCCTTTCTCATGGCGCCCGCCAGTGGTAATAGCAAGTGACCATTTTTTTGGCTTTTTGATGGCTTTAATAAACTCGTATCATCAAGAAAGTTGATACACAGGTCGAGGGTGTCGACCTCTAACATCTGATGTGGTCCACACTAATGGGCAGGGCAAAATGGCCCCATAGCGCCCCCTTGAAATTTTCAAAAACCCCTCCTCATAGGGGTTTTTATGGAGTTGGAACACGAAAATCAGTACACACGTGTAACTTGACCAGACGCACAAAAAAGTCTCTCTCACCAACTGTCTATTCCAAACAGGAAGTCGGCCATTTTGTTTCAACTCTTCATTTTGGCACGATTTCCACATTGAACCATCGAATGGACGTAACGCCTTTGTGTATTGGCCAAATCGCTTGACGTTTATTGCCCCCTTCTTGCATCGCCATCCCCATCTGATACCCGACCGCGACATACTGCGAGGGCCCGACATAACCGCTCGCCGTTTTCTAGTTATAATTGTTACTTTTATTAAAAATCACTTTACTTGGCCAGTCTTTCCAGTCAATCTTTAAATGTTGGTATTGGTGGGTAAAAAATCCATACATTAACTTATAGTCTGGGCCTCGTCTGGCTCGGCCTCTTCTTTTCCTCCACATGGAAAGATCTCCGACCCAGAGAGCGTTCCTGGAAATGGCGGTGGACACGTTCTTAATGAAGGCAATAGGGATGTTAGGTTTGTAGGTGCTTTTTTGTTTTGTGTGGCATGTTTTGTGTTTTCCTGTCTCCCCTTCCCCCTCCTTCTCTCCAGGGCAGTGTGTGTGCAGCAGTGGCTGTGATTGGTTGGCTCTCTCCACGAGACACACCTGGTTCTCATCCACTCATTCATCCTGCTATTTAAGCCCGGCCCAGTCTCCACTCCTGTGCCAGATTACCCCATCTCAGCAGCCTGTTTATGTCACCACTCGAACGTCGGACCTGTCTCCAGCTCTACTACTCCAGCAACGCCAGCCACTCGTCCATCGCCTGCTCTTGCCCTCGCCTTTTGTTAACTTTGTGTACTTTGTGGGGAGAATAAACACTTCAAGTTATCTTCGTTGCCTCAGTCTCTGCATCCGGGGTCCAGGCCTTAGCTCACACGTAACAGAGTAATCTGGCCATGAACATGGACCCCGCGGAGACAGATAGACTTCGGCAGGCATTGTCCACGCAAGGTTCTCGTGTTGGGCATTTGGAGCAAGTCATCCACGAGATTCTGGGAACCCTACAGAATCTCTCAACCAGTGTGTCTCAGCTCAGTGGTCGCATGGATCAAGCCGTCAACCAGATCTCCACTTTGGCTCCCCCCAGGGATCCTCCACCTTCCAACGCTCCTTCAGCAGTGTCCTCAGCTCCTCCACCCAGTCTCTCCAGAGAACCATTCATCCCCTCTCCAGTCAGGTATTCCGGTGAGCTAGGGACATGTAGCCAGTTTTTACACCAATGCTCCATAGTGTTTGATCAACAAACCCAGACGTACGCCACTGATAGATCTAGAATCGCTTTCATTATGAGTTTGTTGTCAGATCGTGCTGCCTCGTGGGCTTTGGCAATTTCTAACAATTCTGCGCTAACTCAGTCCTATACCTCCTTTGTCAATGAGATGCGTAAAGTGTTTGACCACCCGGCCCAAGGGAAAGAAGCCAGCCGCCGGCTCCTTTCTCTTCGCCAGGGTTCGGCCCCAGTCTCTCAGTATGCTATTGACTTCCGCATTTTGGCAGCCGAGAGCGGGTGGGATGAGCTAGCCTTGCAAAGCGTTTTTCTTCTGGGACTAGCTGATAATATAAAGGACGAATTAGCCGCACGAGATGAGACCCAGTCTCTTGATGAATTAATTTCTTTAGCTATTAGACTTGATAACCGGCTGAGAGAAAGACGTAGGGAGAGAATAGGGAGACAGGGTGTCCCTCCACCTGTTGCTGCAACCCTCTCCTTGGCGTCTGCACCTCCTCCACATGGAACCCCCCGGGACCTCACCCGCATTCCAGCTCCAACTTCCAGTTCTCCCTCTTCTCATGGCGGGGAGGAATCCATGCAGTTGGGTAGGGCGAGATTGTCTCCTGCAGAACGTGAACGCAGAGTTCGGCACCGGCTCTGCATCTACTGTGGTCAGCCTGGCCACTTCCTTGCCTTCTGTCCACAACTGCCAAAAGAGCAGGCTCGTCAGCTACCGGGGGGGGCACTGATGAGCCACACCATCTCCTCTCCGCCCGTATTCAACTGCAAGGTATGCTCAGATTTCCACACAATACGTTACCATTGCAAGTACTGGTCGATAGTGGGGCAGATGACAACTTCATTGACTCTGAACTGTGTATCCAAGCAAATCTTCCCACAGAGACTCTACCTGAGCCTAGGAACGTGCTCGCTTTGAATGGTCAGTTACTTGCTCGTGTCACCCCTCGTACTGCTCCCATGACCCTGCAGCTCTCAGGTAACCATCAGGAAAATATTTCATTGTTGGTCATTCCCTCTCCCACGTCACCTTTGGTTCTGGGTCTCTCTTGGCTCAAGTTACATAACCCCCATATTGACTGGTCTGCATCTGTCATCACCAATTGGAGTACTTTCTGTCATTCACATTGCCTCCATTCAGCTAGTCCTCCTAGTCCCCCCTCGCCACCTGAGCCGCAGAGACCTGTTGACTTGTCCACCATTCCCTCTGTTTACCATGATCTCCAGGAGGTTTTTAATAAGGACAGTGCCCTCTCCCTTCCCCCACATCGACCCTATAACTGCGCCATCAAGCTGCTTCCGGATGCCCCTCTTCCCACCCAAAAACTATACAATCTGTCCAAGCCTGAAAAGGAGTCCATGGAGCAATACCTCACTGACTCTCTAGCGGCGGGGCTTATCCGCCCATCCTCTTCCCCTGTGGGTGCTGGTTTTTTCTTTGTGGAAAAGAAAGATAAAACTCTGCGTCCCTGCATTGACTTCCGAGGCTTAAATGATATCACTGTAAAAAATAAGTACCCTCTTCCACTGATAGATTCCGCTTTTGGTCCTCTGCATCAGTCTACCATTTTTTCCAAGTTAGACCTCCGTAATGCCTACCACCTCATCAGAATCAAGGAAGGAGATGAGTGGAAAACGGCTTTCAACACCCCCCTCGGACATTTTGAGTACCTAGTAATGCCTTTTGGCCTAACCAATGCCCCGGCCGTCTTTCAGGCTCTAATCAATGATGTGTTAAGAGACATGCTCAACAGATTTGTTTTTGTGTATTTAGATGATATTTTGATCTTTTCTAGGGATTTAGATGAACACATTCAACATGTCAGACTGGTGCTAAAAAGACTGCTAGAGAACAGACTCTTTGTAAAAGCTGAAAAATGTGAGTTTCATGTCCCCTCCGTCAGTTTTTTGGGTTTTGTGGTGGAAAAAGGGCAGTTAAAGGCGGACCCTGCCAAGGTTCAAGCTGTGAGTGAGTGGCCTGTCCCTTCCACCCGAAAACACCTCCAGAGATTTTTGGGTTTTGCAAATTTTTATAGGAGGTTCATTCGTAACTACAGTCAAGTAGCAGCGCCGCTCACTCAGCTCACCTCCTGCAAACTCCCTTTTGTGTGGTCTCAGGCAGCGGACGCCGCTTTCAACCATTTAAAGTGTCTGTTTACCTCTGCACCTGTGCTCTCCCACCCAGATCCCTCACTTCAGTTCGTGGTGGAGGTTGATGCCTCAGACACCGGTGTTGGAGCCGTACTCTCTCAGCGTTCCCCGGTCGACCACAAAATGCACCCCTGTGCCTTCTTCTCTCGTCGGCTAACACCTACAGAGAGGAACTACGATGTAGGTAACAGGGAGCTTCTGGCGGTGGTTCTAGCTCTCCAGGAGTGGAGGCATTGGCTGGAGGGTTCCACACACCCTTTTGTGGTTTGGACCGACCATAAGAACCTCTCTTATCTACGGTCGGCACGACGACTAAACTCCCGGCAGGCTCGGTGGGCTTTGTTTCTGGGCCGTTTCCAGTTCACCCTCACCTACCGTCCTGGGTCCAGGAGCATCAAGCCCGACGCATTGTCTCGACAGTTTACCCCGCCAGTGGAAGACTCACCTGTGGAGACCATACTCCCATCCTCCTGTGTGGTGGGGGCGGCCAGGTGGGAGATTGAGCAAGTGGTGCAGGAGGCTCAACGAGACCATCCCATTCCCGAAAGCTGTCCTCCCAACCGGATATTCGTTCCACCCTCCGCCAGGACTCCTGTGCTCGAGTGGGGACATGCCTCCAAAATCGCCTGTCATCCCGGCTTCCATCGAACCCTCACCATGCTACAGCACAGCTTTTGGTGGCCGACCATTACGGCTGACACCAAGGAGTTTGTCTCTGCCTGCTCCGTCTGTGCCCGCAGCAAATCCTCCCACCGGACTCCTGCTGGTCTCCTACAGCCCTTACCTATCCCTCATCGTCCCTGGTCTCACATCGCGGTGGATTTCGTCACGGGACTCCCACCTTCTGAGGGTAACACTGTAATTCTTACTATTGTAGACCGCTTTTCCAAAGCTGTGCATTTTGTACCTCTGCTCAAACTTCCCACAGCTCTAGAGACCGCCAACCTCCTCGTCCAACACGTGTTCCGAATTCATGGAATCCCTCAGGACATTGTTTCGGACCGGGGGCCTCAGTTCTCCTCCCAGGTCTGGAGAGCCTTCTGCCTGGCTCTTGGGGCGTCGGCCAGCCTCTCGTCTGGATACCATCCTCAGACTAATGGCCAGACGGAGCGGGCCAACCAGGACCTCGAGTCGGCCCTTCGGTGCGTCACCTCTAGACACCCGTCCTCATGGTCCACCCACCTACCCTGGGTGGAATACGCCCACAACTCCCTGGTCAGCTCTGCCACAGGTATGTCCCCTTTTATGGCCTCCATGGGTTTCCAGCCTCCTCTTCCCCATCCAGGAGACAGAAGTGGCAGTTCCTTCAGTACAGGAGCACCTCCAGCGAGCTCGTCGGGTCTGGCGTGAAGCTAGAGAGGCTCTCACACGGACGGCTGCCCGCAACAAGCGGTTGGCAGACCACCGTCGCTCTCCTGCTCCCAACTATCAGCCTGGACAAAGGGTTTGGCTCTCTTCACGCGACCTCCCTCTGCAGACAGAGAGCAGGAAACTAGCCCCTAGGTACATTGGTCCTTTTGAAATTGAAAAAGTAATCAATCCCAGTGTGATGAGACTCAAGTTGCCCGCTGCATTACATGTTCACCCAGCTTTTCATGTTTCACTGTTGAAACCTGTGTCCACCAGTGCTCTGTGCCCTCCGGCCGAACCCCCTCCACCCCCCCGGCTTATTGACGACCACCCTGCCTTCACTGTCCGGCGGCTGCTGGACGTCCGCAGACGGGGCCGGGGATATCAGTTCTTGGTGGACTGGGAGGGTTATGGCCCAGAGGAACGATCTTGGGTGTCCCGTTCATTGATTTTGGACCCGGGCCTCATTAATGACTTTTATCGGGACTTTCCAGACAAGCCTGGTGGGCCGCCAGGTGGCGTCCGTTGAGGGGGGGGTAATGTTAGGTTTGTAGGTGCCTTTTTGTTTTGTGTGGCATGTTTTGTGTTTTCCTGTCTCCCCTTCCCCCTCCTTCTCTCCAGGGCAGTGTGTGTGCAGCAGTGGCGGTGATTGGTTGGCTCTCTCCACGAGACACACCTGGTTCTCATCCACTCATTCATCCTGCTATTTAAGCCCGGCCCAGTCTCCACTCCTGTGCCAGATTACCCCATCTCAGCAGCCTGTTTATGTCACCACTCGAACGTCGGACCTGTCTCCAGCTCTACTACTCCAGCAACGCCAGCCACTCGTCCATCGCCTGCTCTTGCCCTCGCCTTTTGTTAACTTTGTGTACTTTGTGGGGAGAATGAACACTTCAAGTTATCTTCGTTGCCTCAGTCTCTGCATCCGGGGTCCAGGCCTTAGCTCACACGTAACAAGGGAGTCTACTTCCCAGCTCTACAGCCCCCAACCCCCCATATTCTCTGCTTTTATACAATAATTCTCTTTTTGTAGCCTTCCTGGTTGTACCCCAGACTAAGTTAACACATTGTTTATTTAATTTAATGATCATATTATTTGATGGAGGGAAGATGTTGGCAAGGAAGAGGAGTTTGAACAGAATGAAGGTTTTTATCATGTTAACTCTTGTTTTATAGTTCATATCTTTGTTTTCCCATTTTTAACCTCCTCATTGACTTCACATAGCTTACTCTGCCAGTTTCTCTCACTACTATCTCTATGACAGAAAGTTAAGCCCAAAATTTTGATTTCCTGCTTAACTTTAACATTTATATTTTGTTTATTACTCTCCATTCCAATCCAAACTCCTTCTGTTTGTGATAACAGTGATATCATCTGCATCAGCGAGAGCTGATATCTTGGGAATGAGCCCTATCCTTGTACCTGAAATAAGCCTTTCAGAGTTAATCACTGTTAAAAGTGGCTTTATGGTTAAAATGTACAAAGCAGGACTGAGAGGACAGCCCTGCTTCACACCTCGATCCACTGTAAAGGGGTCCGTTAAGACCCCATTAACATTAATGGGGATGTTAGATTTCCAATACAGACATTTCACCATGCTAACAAATTTATCAGGAAAGCCGTAGGCTTCCATTACCGCCCATAGATATTCCCTACTAATAAAATCAAAAGCTTTCCGCTGATCTGAACTAATTATATAGAAATATTTTTTTTCTGGTTTATAAATAATTTTCCTCAGTATACTTAAATTATCCCACATTAATCTTCCTTTAATTGCACGTTTGTTCTTTTTCTATTATTTGATCTAATATAGCATTTAATCTGTTCGAAATTATTTGAGCTAATATTTTATAATCTGTATTCATAATGGTTATATGCCTGTAATAGTCCAGGTCAGTCTCATCTCCTTTTTTAAATAATAAAGATAAAACCCCTTGGTAAAAGGAATTCCCCATGCAGTCGTCTTTGAGGCCTTCATTGAACATAGAGGTGAGGAGGTTCACCACATGGTCTATATAAAGTTGGTAGAACTCTGTGGGGAGTCCATCTGGACCAGGGCTTTTGCCAGTGTTCATATGCTGGATTGCTTCCATCACCTCCTCTTTTCTGATTTCTGCAGTCAAGTCATTGAAGTTTAAGGAGCTGAAAGACGGGATTGATTCCAATAGGAGCTTAACACATCCTGAGTCTATATCTATTGTTTTATGTGAATCTATGCACAAGTCTTTAATTGCCTCTCTTTTTTGTTTTTCATCATGAACAAGTAGCCCTTCCCTGTTTTTTATACTTTTCATAAATTTACTTTGCATATGTTTTTTCCTGATTGAATAGCATGAATTAAATTCCCTCTGTCATCTACATCTGCTTGTTTATAGATACTATATAATAACTCATGGTTAAATGTATCAATTTGTCTTTTAATACTTGACATAGTGTCTTCTTCAGTTTTAGATTTTTGTTTCATATGTTTCACATTAATATATTGTATCATTAATGTGTCATACTTTATATTCTTTACTTTGTTTAGTTCTCTACATTTAAATTTAAAAAAAGTTTTTCATCCTTATTATTTCCCATAATTTAATGTCAGATTTGGTCATTATTTTTATTTCTATTATTTTATGTATTTCTTGTTTCAATTCAATCAATAAATCTGTGTCTTTTAAACATTGTGTGTTTAGTTTCCAGAAACCTCGATTGACTGAGGAGCCAAATGTCAGACATGTTTTAACAATGAGGTGATCAGAAAAGTTATTTAGAACAGTTGCACACTGATTTACTTTGAAATGTGATGACACATAAATTCTATCAATGCGTGTCTTGGTTTTAGAGTCGAACCTTGTAAATTCTTTACCGAGGGGATTCACAGCTCGACACACATCTATCAAGTTAGCTTCATTACATATTTCCTTTAAATATTTACCTTCGACACTCAACTTAAACTGAACTGAGCTACATCTGTCATTTTCTTCAGTAACTGTATTAAAATCCCCACACACAATGATTTTATAACCCACAAACAATAATTCTCTGAGTCTTTTAAATAAATAGACTTTGTTGACTCTCTCAGAAGCGGTGTAGACATTTATGATTCCATATTTCTCACCTCGATATGAACAATCTCTCATCAATAGTCTCCCTGGTATTATGTCTCATCTCCTGATGAGAACAACGTCTTTACTTTTAAAAGATATGTCCACTCCGTCAGCCAGATTTTCACCTGTTGATATAAAGGCTTTACCTTTGTGCCACATTTTACAGACGTCCTCGACATCATCATGAGTGTTTAGTTTCAGTTCTTGGGTGCACAAAATATCAAAGTCAGAGTTCAATAAATAATTAATTTTTTGATGACGGAAAGAACTTGATTGAATACCACGAGCGTTCCAGGTGGCAATTTTAAGGACGCTCATCGTAAATCAGGGTGGTGACTGTGGTGAGAGCCTGTCATCCAGCATTTTATTTTCCTTATGAAAAGATTGCTTTAATCGTCTCTTCCTTCTTACTATTTCAAAGGGTGCTTCATGTGACTCGTTAATTGTTGGAGCTAAAAACTCGGGTGTAGGGGAGAAAGAGTCTGAGTTGGCATTAGACAGAGGACAGAGAGGGATGCTACAGGTTCCTTGGTCAGCAGTCAGACTTATTGAACTGAAATCTGAACTGGGGCTCTCACGAGCACTTTCATGTTTCTCCTGTGCTTCATCACAACTGTCAACCTCACTATCAGCATCACTTTGTATAATTAGACTCCCCTCACCTGATGGAGAGGAGAAATCATCGGGTAGGGGGACTGAGCGCTGCTGCTCTGCTGTGGATGGTGCGTCACTCTGTCGTTGTGGTAGCTGGGGGGTTTCCCCCAGTGGTGGAGCGGAGGGCTGGCAGGGGGGCTGACGTTTCCTGCGGGTCGACTGGCTGCCCATCCGCTGCTGCTGCGAGGCAGGCCCCAGAGGATCCAGGAGCTCCTGTTGCTCCGTCACGGCTGGTGAAGGACCAGAGACTGCTGCTGCTCTTGGGGCTGATGGACCAGGCTGCTGCTGCTGATGCTCTCGTGGGGCTGATGGACCATGCTGCTGCTGTTGCTGCTGCTCCCTTGGGGCCAGTGGACCAGGCTGCTGCTGCTGGTGCTGCTGCTGCTGCTGCTCTCGTGGGGCAGATGGACCCGGCTGCTGTTGTTGCGCCCATGGCACTGGTACAGGACCAGACTGTCTCTGCTGCTCCCGAGTGCCTGGTGGAGGATCAGGCTGCTGCTGGGATCTCGCCTTGTAAGAGTAAGACGCTGGACAGCTGAAGAATGTGTGGCCATTTTGAGCACATGGGCTGCACAGACTCTGCTGGTTGCATTCTTTGGCTCTGTGGCCCAGACCACCACATCTCCAACACTTAACCATCGGGCACTGCCTCACCTGATGATTGGTGGAATGACAGGTGAAGCATGCGACTAACTGGCCCGGATATATAATACGGCCATTATACGGACCCAGGGAAATTGAGGTGGGAATTGTAATCCGTTCTCCTTTGGCATCTGTTCGGAGTTTAACTTTATACCTCCGTACTCCATACCAGATGCCAAACCTGTCCACTGGTTTACTGGAGTGTAAGATGTCACAATACCTCCGCAGGCATAAATCAATATCATGATCCGACACCCTACCGGTCCAGAATTTTACAGTTAAAGTGGTGATGTCCAATTGAACTGACGATTCAACACACCAGTCTTTCCACTTCATGGCCAGCTTGTTTGACGCTTGTACCTCCAGGAATCTTTGCAGAGGAGCTTCCTGGAGGAAACACAGTTCAAAGTCTCTCTTATTCGACAACGCGATGAAAGAATATACATCCGAGGCATTAATCCAACAGGACTCAAAGAGGAGTGTCTCACCGACATAATCACGGTTGGGGAGATCACCATCTCCAGTGTATCTCAACCTCACCCAGTATTGCCCAACTTAGATGCATATTGTTCAGGTTTACTAACCAGGGGGGCATTGTGGCCAGCTGCCCAACTGGGCACTGGAAATATTGAAAAGAGGTAATTGGCCTACAGTTTATTTACGTGAGATCTAAAAAATAAAGGAAACAGGCCCCACCAAGAGACCGAAAACTCGGACATATAATGAAGCGATCAAGCTCCAGTTTTGCCCCTTCCACTCATCTTTTAATGCTTTCTCTCACTGAGACGAAAAGAAAAAATCTCCAGTTTTTCCTCTGCCGCTCATCTTCAGGTATTTTCTGTTGTTGAGACCAAAGGAAATGTTCCGGTTCTGGTCTCAGGCAGCATACGAGTACTCTGTCTTGTTGTGGTTTGTCTGTTTTTCTTTGTTGATGCTCTGTTGTCCAGTTTGTTGTTAATGCAGACGCCATCCTCTGTTTACACTGCAAAACAAATCTACCTACAGGTACAAATAAAGTCACCTAACCTCACCTATAAAACAATCAAATCACATCCACATCCAGGGCTGGTAAATAACACCATACAAGTGGAGCAGTGCCTCAGTAATGTCAGGCAGTGGTCCTTACTCCTCTTCCTCCTCTGACTCTGACTCTGGGATAGTGAAGCCGTTGTCGTCCCACTCCTCACTGTCCTCTGTCTGTGTGTGAAGTGAATCACAGTCCATGGAGGCTAAGCTACAGTACACATCTACAGCCTGTCTGTGCTGACTTTTCACTGAGAGACGTCTTCCACTGAGGACACTGATGAGCCCTTGTGTAGCCTCCTCTGTCAGGTCACCAAAATCTGTAAATAAAAACAAACAAAACAACTGATACAGAGCATCATTTATTGATTTTAATATCATATTATATAATATTGATAACTTATTGTTTCCATCATATATCAAATACAAACACCAAACATTTGCTGAGTTCAGCATAACGCATGGCAAGATTTCTAACAATGAAAAAATATGAAGGTGTTCTACACATGTAGGACTAAACCTGTTTGCAGAGTGGAGGAAAAGATTCTCCTTTGAAGAGCTCATACATACTGTTGGTTTTGAGGCTCTCCAAAGTCTGTCCTCTGAGTGTCTCCACTTCTTTGACTTCCTTCAGGAGGTAAAGGACGTGCTGAGACGTCTCCTTTAACAGGATGCTCTGCTCCTCCTCCAAGCGTTTCACCAGCATCACCTGGTCAAAAACGTCCTCTTCAACATGAAGTTGTTACCTTCAGATTGAGGAGAGGAATGGAGAAGGGACAAAGTTATATTTACATGTTATGGCAGAATAATGCTTATTTCTGACAATAATATATTTATGGCCAGAGTACAAAAGTATTAAAACTGTAATTCAATTGCGCATTGACAAAAATACAATAATAATAATTTAAATAAGTGAGGTCGGAACCATTGTTCCATCTGAAAATTGAAAACTGTTCAAAATTTACAACACTAACATACAGTCGCACCACGGTCATAGAGTGGGAATAGTCTCAAAGATCAACAAGACAAGCTAACTTATTAGCATACCATTTTCATGCCTCTCCCATGGTGGGATGTAACCCTCTGTCAGACTGCACGCCAACTCCTCTTCAATCTGATCTTCAGCCACTGAGTTGTACTGAACAACCTTCTCACGAAGCTTCTTCTTCAGCTCTGTCATTTGTTTTCTCTTTCTTTGTCTCACCTGGTTGCTCTCTGCATTGTGGGAGGAAAAGAGAACTGTGTTGTGGTTGATAATCTTTGTGGTGTAATGGAAATTAACTTAGTTTGAACACAAACCATGCTGACGGTACAGATCTTGTTTCTTGTGCAAAAGGGTTACACAGTGATGTTCTCAACGTCTGCCCTCATGTCTTCAGTACACCCTGGAGTGGATACTCTCTCTGAATAGGTAAACAATAACAAAAGAGAGAAATGTCATCAACTGTCTCATTTTCAACATAAAGTAATGTGCTATTGTGGATGTGAAGGAATAACATGGACACATGAAAAGACATCAAAGTACAGTTCATTTTTCACCTGTTACCGTCCATTGCCTCACATCACACACCCACTGCTGTAGGGTTTCCTCATCAAGGTTGTGCTCCTTCTTTATGTTTTCGAGAGCGGTAGCTTCAACCTCTGCCCGCTTGGTGATCTTTAAAAGAGAACAAAACAAAAACAAGACAAATGCCACACCATAATGCAAAACCACCAGTTTAAGTTAAGCTTCCATCAAAACAGATGAGACCTTAGACGACACCATCTGTATCCCAAAAGTAGGTGTTGAGAAAAATTATCTATAAAGCTGTAAAATCACAATTATATAACAGCACAGATTTTTTTCATAAGTATATAATATGTGTTGAGTCAGGAGAACGATCGGCAGGCATTCAGCATATTTTTTTTTCTTTTCCCCTTATGTCCAATTTATTTAAAAGGAACTGGGTTTAATTAATAATCATATAAATATCAATATAATAATAATACTAATAATAATAGTGCGTTGGGTATCTGCAGGTAGGCAGGAGAGTGAGGGAGGAGCCATTCTGATGAAGTGTGCCAGCAGACAGGTGTGTGGCTTCTTTGTCTGTTCAGTGTGGCATGCTGCTGCAGGGGAGAGACAGCTTACATCAGTGTTTAGATGAGCATAGAGACGCTGTCGGTATGTATACATTTTATGAGTTTAAATGATGTTCTCAATCAGTGGGATGAGTGCAAAAGTGTTTTCCTCTTCTGTTTGCCCTGCTCTGTGGACACTAGTCAGTTAGTTATTCACTCATTCATTAATTCTTTGTGCTCATTGCCAACTAAATGCTGATAGATAGATAAATAAATAAATAAATAAATAAATAAATAGATGGGAAATTAGACTCACAGAGATATAAACAGATAGTATATAAGAATATTGGTTGATTCCTTTTGAAGTCACACTGATTAGTTTATTCACATTGGCTTCCTAATTTCATGTGTGTATATATAGATATATTTTATTTGGTTGAGAGGCAAATTAAAGAACTGAATAAACTTGGTGAATTAATTGCCTAAATAAAATGCCTAATAAATCCAACCTCACTCATAAATTTAACATGATTTTTTTTTTTGTTTAAATAATAATATGATATTTAATTTTACCATGATGAAATAAGCTATCAAATATACTATGTTGATAAATTTGCTTATCTAATTTAATGCTCTGTTTCCATTTTAAGGTTATCAATCTATCCCATCCTGTGTGGTATTGAGAGGATAAATAAAGACACAGTGAATGAATGGATGGAGTTGTACCGCGTCCTCTGTGGTCATCTATGCCATTTGAGTTCAGACAGGCATTGAAGCATTATCCCCAGAGGACTCTACAGTTGATAACCGAGCGTGCAGCGTGGATGAGAAGATAAAAGGCTTTGCACGTCCAAGAGGGCTGTAGACGCAAAGGTAAAAGCCAGAGGAGTCCTATATTCCTGAGAAAGATGGCAGAGGAAATGTTGGAGAAGACTGTGAAACAACTCAGGAGGGAAAGAACCACTGCAAAGAGTAGCTTCACAAAGCAGGCCACCTTCCTCAGAAAAGAGGCAGACAGCATGGTCGAGGCAGAACTGAGGGAGGAATTCAACAGACTCTCTGATTGCTACAGGAGACTTCTTGATGCCAACGAGGACTATAGGATGGGACTCCAGGCTGAGGCATCAGAGCAAACAAAGGAAGAAGATGCAGTTCTTGGAGAGACACTAGAGGGTGACATTGAGAGAACTGCAACTGAAGTTGAAGAAAGATGGATAGAATTGAAAGACATTGTCCAAGTGAACCTGTGGTCCATGTATGGCTGTTATGAGCTCACAGCAGCGATCCATGAAACTGAGAAGAGCTGTGATGTAGCTGAAAACCTACCTGTTGAAAGTACCCACTTGGAGAGCTATGAGATGCACCTAACCCTCCTGGGGAAGAGGGTGCACGAGGACACCAGAACTATGTCTGCCTGGGAGCGGTGGATCCTCATGGAAGAGAGACAGTGCCTGAATGACCAAATTAAAGATTTAAGGGTTGTATTCAGCAGGCTGGAAATGAGGAAAGCTGAGTTCATCGCTGCAAGGAGGACTGCAGAGACAGCTGTTGAGAGTGGCAGAGAACCTGTAATGCCAGCAGCACCTGCACCTGCTGCTGTGAGGATTAAACCAACAGCCCTTCCCATCTTCGGTGGAAATAAAAGAGAATACCACAGGTGGAGGAAAGACTGGGAGAGCCCACAAAGTCAAGGCGAACCATCTGGATCAGCTGAGGTCATGAAAATCCAACTCCTCAACAGTGTTGATGGGAAGATATTAAGGGATCTCAGACTGTCAACATATAGTACTGCTGAAGAGATATTCAGAATCGTGGAAAACAGGTATGGGAATAAGACAACCATCACCTTAGAGATTCTACAAGAACTGGACAACATGCCTGCTGTGACGGGAAACCAGCCCAGGAGAGTCATCGACTTAATACAGTTAGTAGAGAAAGCCTTGTCAGATCTCACAGAACTGTGGAATTCTGGTGCACTGAACAATCCCTTGGTGACCAAAGCAATAGAAAGTAAGTTACCAGATTTCATTAAGAGAGACTGGCTGATTTTCATGGTAGACCCAAGTAGCAATGTCACTCCCAGCAACCACTTTGATGCATTACTGAGATTCCTGAAGAACCAAGAGGAGATTCTTGAGAGGCTAGAGCAGCTTAAAGGAGTGGGAAAGACTGAAAAACCAGACTACCATTCATTCAAATAACCTGAGAAAAACTATGCCACCACAAGGACAGCAAAGAAAGCACTTGGGAACATATGTGCTGTGTGTGGTGATGAAAGACACCATGACAAAATATTCCTCTGTAAGAAGTTCAAGAGACTGAATCTCCATGAGAAGAAGGCTGCCCTGAAAAGAGTGGGAGCTTGCACAAAATGCCTTGGATGCCATGAGAGTGATGGATACTGCAGAGACACCTTCTTATGCAGGAACAAAGACTGTAAAGGGGAGGGAACATCGAGTCACCACTACTTCCTCTGCCCAAAAGGAAACAGCAGCAGAAGCACTGAAGAGCAGCGTGGAGAAGGTACTAAAGACCGATTCACGGACGACCAACACGACTTTTTGTCTGAGTTTTCCCAGAGATGGCAGAGAGGTGCAGAAAAGTCTTCACCAACAGCACTGCAGGCAGGATTAACACCAGTGAGACCTGGACTGAGCTTCTGGCGAGGAATAGACTACGCGAACTCCCTGTCATCATGACGGTGATGGAGGTCACCGCAAATGCAGGTCAGAAGATTGGGACTCTAATTGATCTTGCTTCTGATACAAACTACATAACCCACAAAACTGCTGAAAGGCTGAAATTACGGTGCGAGAAAGTGACCTTCGTCCTACATGGTGTAGGCGGGATGGCCATGAAAGTGAAAACAAAAAGATACCTCCTCCGAGTTAGGATCAAGACACCTCAAGGCAGAGTAATAGCTCACGAACTTGTCTGCTGTGGGCTGGATGAGATTGCCAAAGCACACAGGGCTGTTGATCCTGAGAGACTGAGGAAATTCTTCCCTGAGGTGAAGCTGGAGGAGTTGAAGAGACCAAAAGATGTTGAACTTCTCATCAGCCACAGAGAGGGGAGGCTTGCACCACAAAGGGTAAGAGTTATTGGTGACCTCGTCTTGTGGGAAAGCCCTTTGGGAAGGACAGTGGGCGGAGCACACCCTGACCTGTTTGAGGATGTTGAGGTCGCAGCTTATGAGTCAAAAATCCACTTTGCTCGTTCCATGAGGACGGCTGCTGTTAAGTACACAGAAGTTTTCAGAGGTCCAGAGGCTAAGCTTGCATTTGAAGAGTATAAAGACAGACTCGCCCCAAAGTTCACAACTACAACTACCTGTGAGTTTCTTGACTGGTGGTGGTGGGAGAGCATTGGAGCGCATGTGAGCCAAAGTTTGGAGGATGTCGCTGCAGCAACTGCCAGCCAGGAGGAAAAGATATGACTCTGGCAGAGGAAAAGGAACTTGAGATCATAAGAGGAGGACTCACCTATGTGTGCATGGATGGGCACACAGAGTCTCCCCACTGAGATGCTAAGTACCCATGGATAGAGGACCCCACCTCACCTTTTCCTAACAACAAAAGTGCAGTAGAGGCCACATTCTTAAGGACAGAAAGACAGCTGCAGAGACAACCAGAGTGGAAAACCATGTACACAACACAGATCCATGAAATGGTTGAGCGGGCTGCTGCCATTGAGCTTTCTGATGGAATTAGGAGGAAATGGAAAGGACCAGTGTAGTACGTGGATCCACCTGGTGGCACCAAACCCACATTCTGTCACGACCCCAGTACGATTGGTATGGAACAGCAGTCAAAAATTCAAAGGGATAAGTATGAATGATCTTCTGCTGAAGGAACCTGATGTGTTCAATCCAATCAGAGCTGTGTTATTGAGGTTCAGAAGAGGGGTACATGCTGCCCTTGGAGACATCAAGAAGATGTACAATTCAGTGTGGTTAGAGGAATGTGAAATGCACCTGCACTGATTCCTTTGGAGGGATAAGCCTGAGGAGGAGATAAGAGAATATGCTATCACCCGTGTTAATATGGGAGACAGACCAGCTGGATGTATAGCACAACTAGCTATGAGAGAAACAGCCAAGCTTCCCATCTTTGCCCATCGGACAGAGGAATGCAGAGTCCTTGAAGAGGATAGGTATGATGATGACATCCTTACCTCCCACAACAGCCTGGAGAAACTGGATGAAATTACCCAAGGTGTGGGGGAAATCCTGAGAGCTGGGGGCTTCCTGGTGAAACCATAGGTACGGTCAGAGAACAGTGGGAGGCAAAGGAGTGATGCTGTCCAGGAAGGAGAGGAGGATGTGACAAAAGTTTCAACCATCATTCTTCCAAATCAGATGAGAGACAAAGATAACAAAGCTCTGGGTGTTGGTTATAATGTGGGAGAAGATAAACTCTACATGTTAACATCCATCAACTTTTCTAAGAGGAAGAAAAAGGTGAGGGTGAGCAAAGATCTTCTCAAGGAGGAGGTGAGACTAGGAACTCCTGACCCACTGACTAGAAGGGAGCTTTTAAGCCAGGTGGCTGGGCTTTACGATCCCATCAGCCTGGTAACACCTGCCAAACAGAAGGGGGCAATCCTTGTGAGGAAAGCATTCCAGGAGACGGGGGGTGGAAAACTTACCAGAGAAACCTGGGACAAGCCACTTTCAGAAAGCCTCAGAGGCGAAGCCATCAAACTTTTTGAGGAGCATGTGGAGCTTGGGCAGATTACATTCCACCGCAGCTTCACACCCGCCAACTGGGAGGGGAGACCCTGGGGAATCACCTTCTAATACCATCATCACAATGGTAGGAATTAATAAATGAATTTAGTCTGTTGTTTAGTCACTTTAATTACAGTAAAGTGATACAGCTGTATCGTTCATAGAAATGTTTACACTGTTGAGGGCTGCCTTATCACAGTGTGAGGTATGACTGTGGTACCAACCTGCCTTTGTCATGGATTTGGTAATGAGAGCTGCCCGGGACAGAAAACTGTTAACCTACAAAGAAAATATTCCATTTATGTTCAGGCTATATACACAGCATGAAGTTTATGAAAAACCCTGCATTTGACATTTGTGGTCCCTTTCAGCAACATGCATTTAACATCGCTAAAAATATGACCAGCCCACCTGTCATTTCAGCAATAAAGGATGATATAAAGGATAGGATTTATTCCTCACACCAGGCTGGTCAATTACATAACAGATAACCATTTCTAGTGTTTTGATTTTGATTAAGACTCATTTTACAATAATTGCATACTTGCTCCACTTCCTCTCCAACTGTGTTTCCTGCTCCATCCTGACTTCTCCCACCCCATCTCACCTGCAGCACAATGTAAGAAGAGTTACAAAGCCCCATAGTTTGCACTATGTTTTTTGATGGAACATCATCCAGTAGAGATGTCACGCTTACCGGTGTAGCGGTAAACCCCAATAAAAATGTTTATAACAATTACCGTTTTAATTTCAAAATAAAAAGTTGTACTTTTGATCAGGCTTTCTCTGTATTTTTTACACTTTTTTGAAACTATTTCAGTTTGTGTAGGACTGTGTAGAATGCTTTCTGAACATATGCAACACACTTTTTAAATAATACCGCAATGATACCGAAAACCGTGATCATTTTGGTCACAGTAACCATGAGGTTAAATTTTCATACCGTGACACCCCTATAATCCAATAATGCATGACATGCACAGCTTTTAAAGAGCATGTCCTTTGCTTTAGATTTGAAAATGGCCTTTCAAATATGTCATTACAAAAGCACAACATTCTACAAATTCACAAGAGTAACTTAAAACACTTGGTGAAGGTTATAACACAGCATATTCTGTTGGCTAGTCTGGTATTTCCCTGTAGCTGCTGTCACATTACAATTTGAGTGATTGCATGTACCTCGCATTTTGGTGTATGGGCTTTAGCATGCATGACACTCAGTAATGATCTCATGTCTGTCAACTGCAAAGCTCTGGTAACTGCTCGGCTACCTTGTTCAGGTCGGGCCAGGATCTAAAAAGCAGAAACAGCATATTGACAGTTTGATAAAGACACATCTTAATTACTGCATAAATCTACAATAAATACAATCACTGTAAAGGTATGACATAGGCCATTTTGACCAAAGGGATAAATATGTAAAACAGCAATGAGGATTAGCTGCATGTCACATCCATACAGAAGAAAGAAACATTTGCCGTATTTGAGATCTCTCTCTGGAGATACATTGGAGAGGCAAATATTTCTCCTCGATAGTGGTTCAGTGTCCACAAGAGAAAACTATGTCTGAGTAATCAGAAGAAAAAAATAGTGGTTGATAATAAACTTCTGATCAAGAGCAAAACTCTGTCAGCTGGATGTCTGTAAAAAACAAAAAAACACTTTCCTGCAACAAAAGAGTGATAAATATAACTCTGCATCCAAGCATAAGTAATACTTCCAATTATTACTATGAATAAGACTTGGACTGTGATGACAACAGGAATTGTGACACCAGCCTCAAGAACTACGCAGGTATCCACACAAACACAAATACAAACCTGCAAACGGCAACTTGAATGCCCTCCTCATCTATCTGAGCACCAGACTTTTTTGACATGGCTCTGCCAGCTGTAAATTTGGCAGGGCCACAGACAGCGTGGTCATTTCCCTACAAAGTCAGATTACACATACATTATTACACATAAAAACACATCCAAAAACTACAACAATAAAAATATATAATTCATAAACACTTACAGTTGGCACGTTGCCTCTGACAAGGTCAACAAATGTGGATACCTCCTTGTCTTTGGCCAGGAACAAGCCCTCAAATATGGGTGGCTCCTCAGTCCTGTCCATATATAGTAACGATGACAAAGTACATTATTATTATTTGTTAAAATGTCAAATTATTCTCAAAAAGCATACCTATGGGGGTATTATTCCAAACAATCCTAAAACTAACCTCTGATACTAGTACTTACCCTTTTGACTTGGAAAACCTGGAATGTTTCGGTTTCCATCACAGCAAACAGCCAGCATGTCTGGAGAACAGGCTGGACAGACAAACTGTTGGACGTGACACATTTCCTCTTCTTTGAAGTGACAAAACGAAAATTCAAAGAAAATTCGCTGGAATGTGTCAGCACAGATACTGCCCGTCTGCAAACAATTAGATTATGATTTGTTTTAAAGTGATGCCCAACATTAATATTAACAATAAAGTAATATGTAATATATGTTTCACTGTGATTGAGACAGATTACCCTTCCAGCTTTAAAGATCTGTGCTCCAACATTTTCAATAAGGCCTGTCTGCACATGGCTGGTGCTGTCACCTTCATGTGCTCAAAAGAGGTGAAGACATCAAACTTGTAGAGGGTTTGGCAGCTGGTACTAGATGGCCAGTACGATACAAAAGCAGGTCTTTCACCTCAGGAGTCCATTCAGCAGAGCAGGATGGACAGGATTTCTTCGGCAAGTACACGTCACATCGGCCTGTGAACAAGTACATTTATTTAGGAACAAGGATTTTTCACTAACCAAATTGCAATAGTTTGCCTGAGCAGATTATATTTGCAGATTGGTCCTGGTGAAGGAACAGGAAGTTGACATACTAAAATACAGAATGAAGTTAGAAGGGTTACATTTGTAGTTCTTTCTCCAATGCATTTTCAAACATGCTTATCTCATCCTCAAAATAGTGCCTCAAACACATTAAAAAGCCAACCACAACAGTATTTCAACTGCCATTGTGTGTGTGTCCACAATGTGGAGATTTAATTATCATTCCCAAGATATGCTGGTCAAAACCAGTCATACTTTTACCAATCAGCTATCAGCTATGAACACTTCCACCTCATTCTTCTTAAGGTTTGAGAATAAAGTTACAATGTGATGTGTACACACTGTCTGGGGAATGACACTACAGTAGGATATTGTAATATAATAATAATCTTAACATACTTTGTTCATGAAACTGTGGCTGGCCATTATCATCCATCACCACAGCTGTTGTAGGGGGAATGGGTTCCAGAAAACCATGGAAGAGAGCCTCTGTCATGGAAGATGTTCCTTTGTGGGCCTCCATGTCACAGGTAGCACAGAGAAACTCCATGTCCAGTGGCACACATTCCAGACACCTGATGACAGCTTCTGCTGCACAACACCTGTGCCACTTTTGGTTGATTATTCTCTCAGCTGCAAGTTTTGCATCAAAAAGCACAGGCCGTGCAGGTTTCATCCTTGCATCCGAGAGACGCTGCCTTTGAGCCCAAGCAGAAAGGGTTGTGCCTGTTGCCTCAGGAAACTGGATGGCAGTAAGGGTGTCCCTGAAGTGTTGGAGACGTGTTTCTAAAAAGGGCATCAGCTGTTAAGCAAGCCTAAAATTCAAGGTATAATGGATAATATAGGCATGTTGAATAACTTTTGAAGACAAATTAAAGAAAGAGAAATACATCATTCTACAACTTGTTACCTGCATCATTTACCAACATTAGTAAATTAGTAAGTTTCTAACAAAACATAGTCCTGAATAAGTAGAGGAAATTAGAAATAAATGTCATAAAAATAATCAATTGCTGTTTAAGAACACTCATTATGCTCACCAAGACTTGCCATCTCTTGATATTCTATCTGAGGGCCTTCTTGTACAGGTTCCCTTTCTCTGGTTTGGGATGCTACAGAGACATGTTTGCTGCACTTTATCTGTATCTATTATATAACTATTCTATATGTCATCTTTATGCTTATTATAATCTTCATATAGTAGAGGACAAACCTGATCTTGCACATTGTGGATGCCAACGTTTCTTCTGTCTGCTTGAGACCGCTGGGCTGGTGAGGACCCTCTTCCTGGTTGTCCTCTTTTTTTTGGTGGCAAGGCAGGTATTTCTGAGGCCATGGCAGCCTATGTTGTATTTAGAGAGGTGAAGATCAAACAAGACAGCAGCAGTTCTTAAAAAAGAGGCATTACTCAGCAAGACAGGCTGATCTTTTACATAAAATGATCAAACAGCAATAACAACAATAATTATTGTGTGTGTGTGTGTGTGTGTGTGTGTGTGCAGTGGTATGAGTGATGCAATAAAGCTGTAATGCAAAAACAATGACGACAATGACAAAAACAACAACAACCACCACAAACACAACAACAACATTAGAATAATTAATGAAAAAGTCTGATTTCTTGATTGCTAAAAGTCTAAAATAAGAAGAATTAACATGTTATTGTCTTGATTAGTTATGAATTCATCGTTTTGGGCTCATTGACTGTTCCAGCTAGCTAGCTAAATTATTCAGCACCATGCAATGTATTTCTATGTGCCGTAGTTACACTATAATAACTTTGGTTGTGACTGTCCTTACTGCTCTTGGGACCGCACATGAGTGTGAAATGATTTTGCTAGCTGTCTGTGGCGGGAGGTATGTAAAATTACCGGGCAGCACTAGACTTGGCTAGCTCAATGTAGCTAATTGCGGGTATCTGAATAAAAGTGAATATGACACACTAACGCAGTGGAATGTCCAGGGATGAAATGCTATCGAGACTGGACCCAAATGAAAGACATGATGGATAATTATCTTTATCTTATTACATATTAACAGTCAGTAGTTTGCTGGACATACTTACGCTTGTCGAGTGTCAGATGGAATGAATAAACACAGAGGGGTTGTGGGTAAAAAAGCACGAACGTGACGCATACAGTTGCCGTGGTAACGAATTCAAAAGACCCGACCCAAACCGACCTTCTTTCGAGTCATTGGCAATATGAATACAATAATTATTAAAGCAAATACATTTAAAAATATCTGCCTCACAACGCCGTGCCGTACAGACATCTAAACATATTTATGTATACAAATTATATTTAAAGCATACTTTTATGAATATAAAATGTTACAATTTAGTCTGAATTAGTCTTAAATTGACATACTTCCTGGTACACTACAAGATCATGGTCCATGGTCCGTAGTATACTTGCTATACTTATACTCAAGCATAGGTGATAAAAATGAAGTATATTACTTTATGCTGAGGGAACTGTAGCAGTAATCATGCAGACTTGGAGCAAAGACCTGCCTAAGAGGACTTTTTTTCTCGCCAACAAGCATATTGATCTCTGCGTCCGCTGATGTCACTCCACTGATCCCAGAGAGCACGTGGCTACTTTATATTCACGTGCTAATTTGCATTGATCATATGTGGTTGTGTTTGGGTTTAGAGGGAGGGATTTGAGGCGCGTTCATGTCCACCTTTTCTCACTCACGTGTGATTTATCGAGGGAAATTGGTGAACCTGTGTATACACGGAGTTTGATAGATGTGAAAAGTGTTTATATTGTGTTTCACACAATCTCTCCCTCTCTCTGCCAAGCTGCCTGCACTGCCTCTGGCCCTGTATGCTCCACCTCCTCTGCCCTGATTGGTGGCCACTAGGACTCCTGGCCACGCCCTCTCCAGCAGTCCGCTCCTCTGATTGGTGCGGCACCTTTTCCATCAGACCAATCCCTGCTGTTCAATCAGGCGCATGAGGAACGATGCGAATGGGCGGGGCTTGTGCACATTGATGTCACTAGTGACGCCACAATCCTCCTGAACCGAGGTTATGAAAAGAGGCAGTTTGCAGAGGTTTTTGACTCCGGTCCTCAAAGTAATGAGGAGTACTGGGGAGCTCTGACATTTGGTTGTAGAGCTGCTGGAGATCAGTGGGTAGCCTTTTGTGCTACTCCAGTTTATCTCGAGATGCAGATCTCCAGCCTCCTTCCTGTTAGCTCGGAGCTCTCCGGTGTTTCGTTAGAGGCTGGGGGGGGTAGTGGACAACCCTGAGTTGAGGACTTGTCCCCTACCTGCCTTTCTGTGTCAAACAGAAAACATCAGATTATTCCAGCATATATCACAGCAGCAAAACAGATGGCTAGTTATCTCTAAGTTGACTAGGTAACCAAGGTCAGAGGAGTCTGTCAGCGTTGGCCCTTTGATAAGGCCGATGGCTGAGCGTCAGCAAGACAACAGGTGCCACTGTTAGTTCAGAGCTTAGAATGAGCATGCCCTGACTGTAACGCTACTCAAGAGTAATGTAAGGTAATGTACTTAACTGGGTGTTACTTTATAAGGCTGAGCACCATAGGGGAAGGTAGGAATATGTGGCGGACTCTGGCAGCTGTACGGTTGTCCACGACAAAGTTCATATTCCTCCTGACATATCAGAATCTTCAATAAATGTTACTTCTTTAATCAACTGCAGAAGACTCCTGGGTGCATCCATTCTTTCCTCATTGACTGTTAAATATTTTCCACGACAAGTTTGATGTGAATATACAGTCATGGAAAAAATTATTAGACCACCCTTGTTTTCTTCAATTTCTTGTTCATTTTAATATCTGGTACCACTAAACGTTTAATACAATGAACACAACAAAAAATGCAGCTGGTCACATAATACTTTATGTCCTATTTGACATTCTTAAGCTTAATTGATTCCCAGGGTATATCAGAGGCCATTTCATGTCACAAGCAGCACTGCACATGCAAAGGCCTAGAGTGGTTTCCTGCTTACATTCAAGCCGTAGCACAACTCAGAAGTTGTCAGCTCTCACATAATGCCTAAAACAAAAGAATTATGTGAAGCAACAAAGGCAGCCATCTTGGCACTGCTGGAAATTGGCATGAGTGAGAGACAGGTAGCGAAAAAACTGAAGATCTCCAAGACAGCCGTTCATTCCAACAAAAAAAAACAAGCTGAACATGGCACTACCAAATTGCTACCTGGCCGTGGCAGGAAACGTCTTTCTACCCCACGAGATGACCGTGCACTCATCCGCTCCTGTGTCAGGAATCGTCGCCAGACCTCCAGGGACCTTAAAAATGAGTGGGCACTGTCGAGAAATGTGACTTGCTCGGCAAGGACAGTTCGAAACCGACTTGTTGAAGCTGGTTTGAAGTCACACAGAGCACGCAAGAAGCCCTTCATCAATGAAAGGCAGAGGAAGGCCCGGTTACTCTTTGCTCGAGACCACAAGGATTGGACTGTTGATGATTGGGCTAAGGTTCTCTTCAGTGATGAATCCAATTTTGAATTGATGCCCACTCCAGCCAACTTACTGGTTAAGAGGAAGCCTGGAGAAGCTTACAACCCAGACTGTCTTGCCCCTACAGTAAAACATGGGGGTGGATCAGTCATGATCTGGGGTTGTTTCAGTCTGAGTGGAACAGGGCAAATGCAATTGTGTGAAGGCCGAATGAACCAGGTCAAGTACAGGACTACCCTTGAAAACAGTCTTCTTCCATCAGCTGGAAAACTCTTTCCTGCCTCGAATGACTGGATTTTCCAACAAGACAATGCCCCTTGCCACACGGCAAGGTCAGTTAAAGCCTGGATGGAGAACCACAACATTTGCACCATGCCTTGGCCTGCTCAATCACCAGATCTTAATCCAGTTGAAAACCTGTGGAAAATCATCAAACTCAAAATGGAGAACCACAAGCCCAAAAACAAAGAAAATTTGTTTGAATTTGTCCAACAGGAATGGGCTGCTGTGACAGCAGAACAATGTCAGAAGCTGGTGGAGAGCATGCCAAGACGCATGGCTGCAGTCATCAAAAACAATGGTTATGCAATCAAGTATTAACTCTTGTGTGTATCATGTGTTTAAAGCAAACAGAAAAGAAAACATGGAATGCTTAAAAGTAGTGTTTTTGGCGGTACAATGCCATAGCTATTGATGTAAGAATTTAAGTAATTTTGGTTATTATCAAGAAAACCATGGAAAATGAATAATCCTTAGTTCTTAAATTAAACTCTCATGAGCTATTTTTGTTGTTATCATTATAATTGTCCAAACAAATGTACCTTTAGTTGAGCCAGGCATTAAAATTAACAAGAAATTGAAGAAAACAAGGGTGGTCTAATAATTTTTTCCATGACTGTATGACTGTAACAGATTTCCCCGTAAAATCACAGTGCACTACTGGCAGCTATGGTGCAGCAGAGACCTCCTTCTGTATTTACAGTACAGCTAGTTCATTATTTGATCAGAAAAAATAGTGTCTCGCTGCCCCTTAATTTGTGCCATGATCTTAGCGTCGGCCTGTACCAATGCTCGTGGGTCCCTCCAGTTAGTAAAGATTTTCCACTTCTATATTGTTCATGACGCAGAGCTTCTGGCATTTGTCTTTTGTCTTGCACTAGTTGTGATACACATGTTGACGGTGTTGATCCTGGCCGCTGTTGATGTGTGGTACACCCCGACTTCACATTGACTTAAAATTAAAGGACCACCAGGGTAAACTGTGAAAATATAAATTAATGTTTATACATGCTTCTTACCTGGGTTAACTGTTAAATATTATAATAATATTATATAGTCACAGAATCACTGAGTCACAGTGCAAGTGTGAGAGGGGCTTATGACTCAATATATCTATGTCAACACTACATTTCAGGAGATTGTTTGCAAAAGCAGAAAAACATCATTGTTAAAGTGTTTTTATTTGACTGATATTTGCTGAGGGCGGCACGGTGGTGCAGTGGTTAGACTGTCGTCTCACAGCAAGAAGGTACCAACTTTAGAACAGCACAACTTTGATCTTCCTTGAAGTACAGGAAAAAACATGACAAAGATAAATAATTGAAAACTGAGTAAGTGGGAGTATGTACAAGAGCCATTCATATGAACTAATATCAACCCATTTATACAAAGTAATATAAAGTAGAATTCATTAACAACCATAATTTTCATGGAGGATCACCCAGACACTGGATTCTTCAGATACAATGCAACTGATCAGGGTTAGGGGTGGGGTAAGTGAAGAACTACTGATTATCAACACAAAACATGGTATAAGTGGCCTGAAATGACATTTGTGACTTATAATAAGCCAAAACTAAATTGTCACTAAGACATTTGTCCACTATGTCAACCAAAACAGGTTTTAATCATTTTTATGCAGGTGACCATTCATGGCCTCTTGAAATCTATACCTGACACTAGGGGTTGGTCAAGAAAGGTAAAGCTTTAAATTTTGTCATAGAGGTAAACCAAATACATCATCGGAAAGGTCTTATCAAGGAGGATAGTATGATGTCAGTCTAAGGGCTCTATGCCAGTCCTGCTTTGAACTATTGACCTTTGAACTCTGCATTTTCTAAGTCATCTAGCTCAACAACAGAATTACCTACAATCATGACATTTGACATTTGACATGCTAAATTTCTCTCACATTTCCTCCCTTGTGTTCCTACAGGAACACCTAAGTAAATACAAAGTTTACTGAAAGCATCAAACATCAAATTGAACCTTCCGCAGGTTGTTAAGATCTAACATCATTAAGATGTCAGTAACAGGAAAAAAAAAAGTTGCATTTGTTCTTGCGAGAATAGAACTCTCTGTTTATAACAAAGCTGAGACAGACAGAACGGGGATTGTAGAATTACACAAGTGATATTACATTACTGTATATTAATCAGTACAGATAACAACCATCATCCACGATGAAAGAAAGGACTCTTCATTATAACTTTATGATTCTCAAATGTCCATGCTGTAAAACAAACAGATCCAATGCATCTCAGTTCTTCTCAGAGGTCACACCTATCAATGGTTACACCGCAAATTCAGGCGAAAACCCTTTTCTAGGGAAAAATTCCTGAATGACCCTCTCATAGAACCCAGAGGAGAAAAACCCCATCGGTGTCAGATGAGGGGAAACACCTCTGTGGTCTCCATGTGATCACCATTCTGGGCTTGCAGTGAACCTGGTTGTAACACAGAATAAACAGACATTAGAATCATCATAAAGGCATTATAATCACATGAATATTTATGAAAATGTTGAAAAGTTGACTGTATGCTGGTGCAGATGTCTTTAGATTTCTTTGTTTCTTGTCCGCTGTTCTGGCATCATGGTTTCGTTGGAACAGAGCGTTTACTTTCACCATCTGTTCAGTTGGTGACTTGGCACGTCACATGTAGCAGGGAGCGCTTTTACCTCCTCCTGATATTGTGGATCTCCAGGTGGTGGGTCAGTTGGAGCTGGTACTTTTGCAGTGGGACGTGTAGATTCATGTTGCTCTTTCTGCAACCTTCACTGTTGTGTCCGTGGTGAGGAGGATCTGGAACGGGCCTTGCCAGCGTCTGTGTTTCCAGCTTTTCCTTCTGAAGTCTTTCATGACCACGTAGTCCCGTGGTTGGAGCCGATGCAGTGGACCTTCAGCTTGACCAGGGAGTGCAGCAGACACTTGTTGTCTCAGTGATGGCTCCCCTTTATTAACATCATTGCTCGTCGTCAGATCCTGGTGGTAGGATGGACAGCAGTACCTCCATTTCAGCTGAACACTGGGCCATCTTCTTTTCCAGTTGAAATCAATCTGACCCCTTTTGAGGTACACTGGTTAAACTGGCTGTCTGTATCCTGGATGTCTCATTTCCACCTGCCTCCAGTGTGTCTGCAAAATACAATAATGGTAAAACAACACAACAAGCAACAATAGCAGACACAGATAAAACAATCCATTAAGTGTTATTTTACTCAAGACTTCCTGCTCTAATTTCAAAATAAAAGCCCTTCGGTGTTTTTGTCTCTTGATAGAACTGTGTTTATTAAAACGAGACCTTTATTTTGACACACCGTATGTATAAGAATAAATACTCAGTGCAAGCTTGACTAGCTTTATGAAGAAAGACAATGAGCCAGCACGATGTATAGAGTTTATTCTGAAGGACCAACTGGACTGATATCTGCGTTCAATCTTTAGTCTTTTGTAAAATTCACTAACATCCCACCTGTGAGACATTAATCAGTCTATATAGTGACCTTACTGCTTTTAACACTACAAGCTGTATATCAGAAACATTTAGCCTTGTTATACTTAAAATATACAGATAGTTCAAAGTCATTACCAAAAACCAATAATAACCATAACGCTAATGTGGCCTTCGATGAAATGGAGTTTGATACTCCTGTTCTAGTGGATATGGAGGCTTTAGCACACTGATTCAGGTGGTACCTCGTGTGTCCTCTATCCAATCGGAGGGTTTCACACCCTTACCTGAATGTTGTCGTCGTCACCCTCTGTTGTCACTCTTTTGTATGGAGAGATGCTACCAGTACAGTTAGTGCACCGTAGTATGACACATGATCAAGATTTGTGAGGTCTAGAGGCGTCCCCCTGAGACCCACTATTGCAGGACCCTCAAACGTGTCCTGTGCAAAGCTTGAACAGTAAAAACCCTATACTGTTGTTGGTGGAGGCTCTGATCAAAGCAATAAGCAAGGCCTCAACTCAGATTAATTTGGAATCTGCGCAGATTTTTGCCAATTTTTACTTTTTCAACTTGACATTGGGGCTGCCAAACCTAGTAGATTACTTCATGTTACTATTGCTGATGGCTAATTGTTACCATGACTATACACTGCCCACCCTCAGTGACTCAGTAACTACCCCTCTGTGTGCCATGAAAGTTTTATTTCACATATACGTATATATATATACGTATATGTACATATACGTATGTATATATATATATATATATATGTATATATATATATATATATGTATATATACAGTCATGGAAAAAATTATTAGACCACCCTTGTTTTCTTCAATTTCTTGTTAGTTTTAATGCCTGGCTCAACTAAAGGTACATTTGTTTGGACAATTATAATGATAACAACAAAAATAGCTCATGAGAGTTTAATTTAAGAACTAAGGATTATTCATTTTCCATGGTTTTCTTGATAATAACCAAAATTACTTAAATTCTTACATCAATAGCTATGGCATTGTACCGCCAAAAACACTACTTTTAAGCATTCCATGTTTTCTTTTCTGTTTGCTTTAAACACATGATACACACAAGAGTTAATACTTGATTGCATAACCATTGTTTTTGATGACTGCAGCCATGCGTCTTGGCATGCTCTCCACCAGCTTCTGACATTGTTCTGCTGTCACAGCAGCCCATTCCTGTTGGACAAATTCAAACAAATTTTCTTTGTTTTTGGGCTTGTGGTTCTCCATTTTGAGTTTGATGATTTTCCACAGGTTTTCAATTGGATTAAGATTTGGTGATTGAGCAGGCCAAGGCATGGTGCGAATGTTGTGGTTCTCCATCCAGGCTTTAACTGACCTTGCCGTGTGGCAAGGGGCATTGTCTTGTTGGAAAATCCAGTCATTCGAGGCAGGAAAGAGTTTTCCAGCTGATGGAAGAAGACTGTTTTCAAGGGCAGTCCTGTACTTGACCTGGTTCATTCGGCCTTCACACAATTGCATTTGCCCTGTTCCACTCAGACTGAAACAACCCCAGATCATGACTGATCCACCCCCATGTTTTACTGTAGGGGCAAGACAGTCTGGGTTGTAAGCTTCTCCAGGCTTCCTCCTAACCAGTAAGTTGGCTGGAGTGGGCATCAATTCAAAATTGGGTTCATCACTGAAGAGAACCTTAGCCCAATCATCAACAGTCCAATCCTTGTGGTCTCGAGCAAAGAGTAACCGGCCTTCCTCTGCCTTTCATTGATGAAGGGCTTCTTGCGTGCTCTGTGTGACTTCTAACCAGCTTCAACAAGTCGGTTTCGAACTGTCCTTGCCGAGCAAGTCACATTTCTCGACAGTGCCCACTCATTTTTAAGGTGAGGTCTGACGACGATTCCTGACACAGGAACGGATGAGTGCACGGTCATCTGGTGGGGTAGAAAGACGCTTCCTGCCACGGCCAGGTAGCAATTTGGTAGTGCCATGTTCAGCTTGTTTTTTTTTTTGTTGTAATGAACGGCTGTCTTGGAGATCTTCAGTTTTTTCGCTACCTGTCTCTCACTCATGCCAATTTCCAGCAGTGCCAAGATGGCTGCCTTTGTTGCTTCACATAATTCTTTTGTTTTAGGCATTATGTGAGAGCTGACAACTTCTGAGTTGTGCTACGGCTTGAATGTAAGCAGGAAACCACTCTAGGCCTTTGCATGTGCAGTGCTGCTTGTGACATGAAATGGCCTCTTATATACCCTGGGAATCAATTAAGCTTAAGAATGTCAAATAGGACATAAAGTATTATGTGACCAGCTGCATTTTTTGTTGTGTTCATTGTATTATACGTTTAGTGGTACCAGATATTAGAATGAACAAGAAATTGAAGAAAACAAGGGTGGTCTAATATTTTTTTCCATGACTGTATATATATATATATATATATATACATTATATATATATATATATATATATATATGTATATAGGTATATATATATATAAAGCTGACATTTAAACTCAAGCGTCCATCATGTCCATGTGCTGCCTTCAGATGGGATCATGTTCACAAGAAGAGTCCATGTGAATCCTCCCCTTTCATTATCCAAGACCTCATTAGTGGAAATTTAGTGAAAACAACTGAAGTTCACTCTTGATGTTTGTTAATATGCTGTAATCAGACCATAGACTGTATAAAACGAGTGGACGGAGCTATCGTGAAGTCACCTGTTGGTTTGTGAACAACATCAATGAAGCCCAGTCGTTTTGTGCTTCTTCACAGGACAACAAAAATCACAGAAGCTTTCTGAGAAAAAGACTTTTCAACTAAATTCTTTATTTTGCTGTCTTTTTCCATGTACCACCAAGGCTCTAAGAATAGCTAAATCCTCGGTATGTTGTTAACTGGCTCTTTAAAAGAACAGAGTGTAGCAGTGAGGGGCTCTATTGGCAGAAACTGAATATAACATGAAGAAGTTTTAGTAAGTTTTCTTCAGTGTATAAGAATGTTTCTATCATCTTATATTGAGCCGTTCATATCTACATATGGAGCAGGATCTCTTCACCTTGTTTCTACACTATAGAATGGAAAAAACAGGTTCACTCACCATGACCGAGTGGGAACACAAGAGTTTTTCCATCAGCTCTTAAAATACCATGAGGCTGATCTGTGACCTGTGACCTTAGGCTGTTTACACTCTCCAGTCACTTTATTAGGTACACCTTGCCAGTAAAAGGTTGGACCCCTTTTTTCCTTCAGAACTGTTTTAATTCTTGGTGTCGTCCTTTCTACGAGGTGTTGGAAACATTCCTCACAGATTCTGGTCCATATTGACATGATGGCATCACTCAGCTGCTGCAGATTTGTCAGCTGATCATCTATGATGAGAATCTCTTTTCCTCCACATCCTAAAGCTGCTCTATTGGATTGAGATCTGGTGACTGTGGACACCAGTGGAGTCCAGTGAACTCACTGTCATGTGAACTGTAGCCTCAGTTTCTGTTCTTAGCTGACAGCAGTGTCACCAGGTGTGCTCTTCTTCTGCTGCTCTAGTCCATCTTCTTCAAGGCTCCAGTGCTGAGCTTCACAGATGATATTCTGCATTCCTTGGTTGAACCAGTGATTATTTGAGTTCCTGTTGACTTTCTATCATCTCCAACCAGTCTGTCCATTCTCCTGTGACCTCTCACATCAATGAGACATTTTACTCACTGGATATTTCCTCTTTTCTGGACCGTTCTCTGTGAACCCTAGAGATGTTCTAGTGAAAATCCCAGTAGATCAACAGTTTATGAAATCCCAGTCTGTCTGGCACCAACAACCATGCCACGTTCAAAGTCTCTTAAATCTTCTTTCTTCTTCATTCTGATGCTCTGGTTGAACTTCAGCTCAGTGTCTTGACCACATCTACATGTCTCAATGCACTGAGTTACAGCTATCTGTGTTAACAAGCAATTGAACAGGTGTACCTAATAAAGTGGCAGGGTTGTCAGCCTCTTGTAGTGAGTTTATAACTACAGAACAACATAAAGTGTTTCCTGTTTCACTCGGGTTTATTTTTCAGATGTGCACAGTGAGCAGATGGTGACTGTAGTAGCAGGTAGTGACCTGCAGGGGGAGTTATGCTCCTCCTCACAGCACTGAGTCTGACACAAAGATTTAATTCAGTATTTACAGTATTCTAAAGACACTCTCATCAGGTGTTAGGAGCTCTTCACTCCTGCCACAGCACTGCTCTGAAACATGTCAGCATCCTGGCTGAAGTTCCTTCATGTTTGATTTGTTTTTTCACTGCGAACAAACTGCATAATCTAGAGTGAGAAATACATTAAACATCAGGGTACCTAAGCTCAAACTGCTTTTAATAATCTTAGAAATATCAAGGTTATCCTCTTGTGATAATCACTCAGGTGCTGCAGAACTGTACTGTATAATCCCGACAGGTGTTTCTGTCCATGGATCTGCTCTGTTCATATTTAATGTAATTACTTCATAATGTTCTACGTTTTAGGGATTACATATTAGCACAATGTTCCAATATTATTTGTTTTGTATTTTCCTTTAAGATGAAAGGAATAAGTCACTGCTGTGAAAACTGAAGGTAAAGGACAAAACCAAAAAGAGATCAGCCGTATAAAGAGAGAGTTACAACAACTCAAATCATGGGTGCCATCTTTAAGACATAAGTCAGAGCTGCTCAGCAATGTCTTTCAATGGAACGAAGATGGGATGTTGCAACAAATCGCTCATTATCTGTGGAGCTATTTATAAAGTTAGTCTTTGTTTTTAGTTTTAGTCCTAAATTGAGTTGCTAATTATGAGTAACTTTGTTTGATTTAAATGTTACTTACTTAAAATACTAATAATAATATTTTGATAATAGTTTTTGTTATTTGTTTAAGCTTATTTAGATTTGCACAGTTAATAATTTGCTTTATTTCTTGGTAACTGGGGCACCTGAGGTTATTTGAGTAGGTAGGCACCTTGTGGACCAGCATGCACCTGGGTGGGCCTATGGTTTTTTTTACCAGCGCAAAGGAGGCACCGCAGTCATGATTTCCTTTGTTCTTTGTTTGTTCATTAATTTGGAAATAAAATGCAACAAAATGCAAGATCTAGTATGGACATTCATCTTCTTTGCCTGCGTTAAACCACATCCCCATGGTGCATCAGTGGCCTTTTGATTATGTTTGGTCTAAAGTTTAATTTGTATTTTATTTTATTTATTTATTTTTTTTGGACAAATGGCCACTACATTATCATCTTAAACTGTGAATGATAAAATATTTCTCATCCTTTGCTAAAGTATAAACACTTTTACAAATATGTCACTTTCATCGTTTGGAGAAGACAGATAAATATGCCTAAATCACCTAATCAGTGGAGCCACGTTTACCTTACCTTCTCTGATAGCAGTCACCATGTAGCCTACGATTAGGCTACTTATTGAGCCACTGGCTAAACATGACAACTACTTGGTTATTTAGTTTAATCTATAAATATTTCTCCTAAACATCATATTAACCCTTCACTTAGCCTGCTTAGCTGTACTGATCAGACTGGGTCTATTGTTAAATATGTGACTGATGACTATGTCTAAGGGAAAAAAGACCAGACACATGTAGTATGATTTGGTTTATCAATTCAAGAGTTGTCTTCTCTTTAAAAAAAAAAAAGGATTCAGACTTTAGCAATATAAAAATAACTTAATAGAATAATATGCAAAAGTGAAAGTGAAAGCAATAATGTGGATCTTGAATATGATGGTAAAAATGTACATGTTGTATCAGACAATCTATGAATATATTTGGTTACTTCTTACACGATAGCATATAATACATTCTGAATGTTTGTATTCAAATCCTAGTGAACGATGCGAATGGGCGGGGCTTGTGTACATTGATGTCACTTGTGACGTCACAATCCTCCTGAACCGAGGTTGTGAAAGGAGGCAGTTTGCAGAGGTTAGTCACTCCCGGTCCTCAAACCAATGAGGAGTACTGGGGAGCTCTGACCTTTGGTCGTGGAGCTGCTGGAGATCAGTGGGTAGCCTTTTATGCTGCTTCTGTTCATCTCCTGGAGATCAGTGGGTAGCTTTTTGTGCTACCCGAGTTTATCTCCTTGAGATGTCCTAAGCCACGCAAGTCTCCAGCCTGTTTCCTCCCAGGTCGGAGCTCTCCGGTGCTTCGTTAGAGGCTGCTTTTCTATGTCAAACAGAAAACATCAGATTATTCCAGCATATGTCACAGCTCAGTGACTGTCTCCAGTTGTGTAAAGTCAATAACAACATTTGTGTAACTGTAGTATTTATTACTTAAATGGACTGTAGCCTGCTGGTGACTTTCTGGACTAAATAGGGCTGCTTTTCTGGGCTGGTGAAAACTACTGATAATACAATATGCTGGGATATACATCATTTAAAAGTTGAGTATTTGTTCTGCTAATTCTAAGCACACTTTATCCTGTCTTGTTTGACTGAACTGATCAGATCAATGTGTTTGATAAGGTACAGGAAATAAACACAACTGCACTGTAATTCTCTGACTTTAGGAATGCCTACTACAATATATAAAAACTGGATAAAATTTTATTCAACTTCATATGGAGAAATAAATGTCATTATCTAAAAAAAGAGGTACTATCTAACACGAGACAAATGGGGGTTTGGAGGTCCTAAGTATTGAAACATTAAATAATACTTTTAAAATTAAATGGCTGACGAAATTGATGAAGGAGGAAGATAATATTTGGAACGCTTTCCCAAAATATATTTTTAATTCAATTGGAGGACTTAAATTCCTATTGAAATGTGATTATAATCCAGATAAATTACCTGTGAAATTAGCAAATTTCCACAATCAAGCTGGCATGGAAAATGGTGTACAAACATAATTATTACCTTTGGAATAACAGGAGTATTCAGTATAAAAACAGATATTTATATGACAAAATCTGGGTCAATAATGGGATTATTTTAGTCTCACAACTCATGAAGACTGATGGGCAACTGTTGTTATATGAAGAATTTATTGACAAATTTGGTATTGCAGTTACACCAAAAGAATATGATATAATCTTTCATGCTATTCCAAGGAATGTACCACAGCTTCTTGTGGGCTCTAGATCCCAGATCCACATGACAACTTCTATAAACAGTATTTCTCTGGAAAATATTGATGTCACAAAAACAATAGTTCAAATAAATACATTAGAAATTTTTTGGTAAACATAACTGTTCCTTCTGCTAAAGTTTTTGGTCGTCTCTTTATAATGATATAGACTGGAAGAAAAATGGGCTGGTCAGTAGTAAATTTTGTCTAAACAATAAGATTAAGGAAATATCTTTCAAAATTATACACAGAACATATCCAGCCAAAAACCTTTAGAAAGATTTAACATTGATATTGAATATTCCTGTGATTTCTGTGGCTTGAGTGAAGAATCTGTTTCACATTTATTTTATCACTGTTTGTATTCACAAATGTTTTGGTTAAATGTACAGACTTTTATCCAAGGAAGAACTGACACTCACTGCAGCTGCAGGAGAGGGACATTTTTCTTTACTTTGATGACAGCAGGATGGAAAAGGACTTGTTTTTATTGTGGAAAAATTCCACATTCATAAAAGAAAATGGTCTAACAACAAACCCAACTTCACTCTGTTTTTGCAGGAACTTTATCAGTACAGCACCATTACAGACAGCATTGAAAACCCTATAAGGCATTAAAAACAAATTTGATTTTGGAAAAGTTTGTAGTTAATTAATATGTTTTTTTTTTTGAATATTTTATTTATTGATCAGTTATTTCTTTTTCTGTGTATATATGAATATATATATGGATATAATGTTTATATATGTCTATATGTAAGTGTATATATATGTGTATATGATTTTTTACATATACTCTTAATATGATTATATATAAGTTTTGTATTTCTTACCCCTGGCTAAACAGTTTTGTTATGTATATATTTGTTATTAAAGTATGAAATAAACACAACTGCACTGTAATCACGTGTGTGTTTTGGAGTGAGTTTACCAAAAGCTGTTTAACAGTGTTTACAGTCACAAACGCTGCACTACTGCCCCCTACTGGTCTGAACAGGCTCCAACACAGATCCACAGTGGACCAACAGATTAATGGATGATCTGATATCACCAAGTACTTAACAGTCCTGGACAAATGTCAAAGTTTTTAGAGTTAGGGTAAAGCTTAGGGTTAGTGCTCCAGGACTATTGTCTCAGTTGTCCAGGACTGTTAATTACTAGGTGATATCAGATCGTGCTGTCTTGTACATAGTCTTAACATCTGCTGCAATACATACATACAATACATTTCCTGTTTGTATATTCAGTATTTATCCTTGTTGTAAATTCATAATCACATTTGTATATAAATCCATTATACTTATTTTGTGTTTACAGTCAAAGATTTATTTACTTCTTTTTCATAATTAATTCCTATTTTATTTATTCTTGTACACTGAAAAGGGAGAAGCTCTACAATTTCGTTGTTCAGTTTCTTAATGACAATAAAGATCATTCTATTCTTCTGGTTTCAACAACTCAATTTGAAACAATGCATAACGTTAAATGCATAACAGCGTCTCTATGCTTATCTAAACACTGATGCAAGCTGTCTCTCCCTGCAGCAGCATGCCACACTGAACAGACAAAGAAGCCACACACCTGTCTGCTGGCACACTTCATCAGAATGGCTCCTCCCTCACTCTCCTGCCTACTTGCAGATACCCAACACACTATTATTATTAGTATTATTATTATATTGATATTTATATGATTATTAATTAAACCCAGTTCCTTTAAATAAATTGGACATAAGGGGAAAAGAGAAAAAAAAATATGCTGAATGCCTGCCGATCGTTCTCCTGACTCAACACATATTATATACTTATGAAAAAAATCTCTACTGTTATATAATTGTGATTTTACAGCTTTATAGATAATTTTTTTCAACACCTACTTTTGGGATACAGATGGTGTCGTCTAAGGTCTCATCTGTTTTGATGGAAGCTTAACTTAAACTGGTGGTTTTAGCATTATGGTGTGGCATTTGTCTTGTTTTTGTTTTGTTCTCTTTTAAAGATCACCAAGCGGGCAGAGGTTGAAGCTACCGCTCTTGAAAACATAAAGAAGGAGCACAACCTTGATGAGGAAACCCTACAGCAGTGGGTGTGTGATGTGAGGCAATGGACGGTAACAGGTGAAAAATGAACTGTACTTTGATGTCTTTTCATGTGTCCATGTTATTCCTTCACATCCACAATAGCGCATTACTTTATGTTGAAAATGAGACAGTTGATGACATTTCTCTCTTTGGTTATTGTTTACCTATTCAGAGAGAGTATCCACTCCAGGGTGTACTGAAGACATGAGGGCAGACGTTGAGAACATCACGTAACCCTTTTGCACAAGAAACAAGATCTGTACCGTCAGCATGGTTTGTGTTCAAACTAAGTTAATTTCCATTACACCACAAAAGATTATCAACCACAACACAGTTCTCTTTTCCTCCCACAATGCAGATAGCAACCAGGTGAGACAAAGAAAGAGAAAACAAATGACAGAGCTGAAGAAGAAGCTTCGTGAGAAGGTTGTTCAGTTCAACTCAGTGGCTGAAGATCAGATTGAAGAGGAGTTGGCGTGCAGTCTGACAGAGGGTTACATCCCACCATGGGAGAGGCATGAAAATGGTATGCTAATAAGTTAGCTTGTCTTGTTGATCTTTGAGACTATTCCCACTCTATGACCGTGGTGCGACTGTATGTTAGTGTTGTAAATTTTGAACAGTTTTCAATTTTCAGATGGAACAATGGTTCCGACCTCACTTATTTAAATTATTATTATTGTATTTTTGTCAATGCGCAATTGAATTACAGTTTTAATACTTTTGTACTCTGGCCATAAATATATTAGTGTCAGAAATAAGCATTATTCTTCCATAACATGTAAATATAACTTTGTCCCTTCTCCATTCCTCTCCTCAATCTGAAGGTAACAACTTCATGTTGAAGAGGACTGTTTTTGACCAGGTGATGCTGGTGAAACGCTTGGAGGAGGAGCAGAGCATCCTGTTAAAGGAGATGTCTCAGCAGGTCCTTTACGTCCTGAAGGAAGTCAAAGAAGTGGAGACACTCAGAGGACAGACTTTGGAGAGCCTCAAAACCAACAGTATGTATGAGCTCTTCAAAGGAGAATCTTTTCCTCCACTCTGCAAACAGGTTTAGTCCTACATGTGTAGAACACCTTCATATTTTTTCATTGTTAGAAATCTTGCCATGCATTTTGCTGAACTCAGCAAATGTTTGGTTTTTGTATTTGATATATGATGGAAACAATAAGTTATCAATATTATATAATATAATATTAAAATCAATAAATGATGCTCTGTATCAGTTGTTTTGTTTGTTTTCATTTACAGATTTTGGTGACCTGACAGAGGAGGCTACACAAGGGCTCATCAGTGTCCTCAGTGGAAGACGTCTCTCAGTGAAAAGTCAGCACAGACAGGCTGTAGATGTGTACTGTAGCTTAGCCTCCATGGACTGTGATTCACTTCACACACAGACAGAGGACAGTGAGGAGTGGGACGACAACGGCTTCACTATCCCAGAGTCAGAGTCAGAGGAGGAAGAGGAGTAAGGGCCACTGCCTGACATTACTGAGGCACTGCTCCACTTGTATGGTGTTATTTACCAGCCCTGGATGTGGATGTGATTTGATTGTTTTATAGGTGAGGTTAGGTGACTTTATTTGTACCTGTAGGTAGATTTGTTTTGCAGTGTAAACAGAGGATGACATCTGCATTAACAACAAACTAGACAACAGAGCATCAACAAAGAAAAACAGACAAACCACAACAAGACAGAGTACTCGTATGCTGCCTGAGACCAGAACCGGAACATTTCTTTTGGTGTCAACAACAGAAAATACCTGAAGATGAGCGGCAGAGGAAAAACTGGAGATTTTTTCTTTTCGTCTCAGTGAGAGAAAGCATTAAAAGATGAGTGGAAGGGGCAAAACTGGAGCTTGATCGCTTCATTATATGTCCGTGTTTTCAGTCTCTTGGTGGGGACTGTTTCCTTTATTTTTTAGATCTCACGTAAATAAATTGTAGGCTAATTACCTCTTTTCAATATTTCCAGCGCCCAGTTGGGCAGCTGGCCACAATGCCCCCCTGGTTAGTAAACCTGAACAATATGCATCTAAGTTTGGACAATACTGGGTGAGGTTGAGATACACTGGAGATGGTGATCTCCCCAACCGTGATTATGTCGGTGAGACACTCCTCTTGAGTCCTGTAGGATTAATGCCTCGGATGTATATTCTTTCATCGCTGTCGAATAAGAGAGACTTTGAACTGTGTTTCCTCCAGGAAGCTCCTCTGCGAAGATTCCTGGAGGTACAACCATCAAACAAGCTGGCCATGAAGTGGAAAGACTGGTCTGTTGAATCGTCGATTCAATTGGACATCACCACTTTAACTGTAAAATTTTGGACCGGTAGGGTGTCGGATCATGATATTGATTTATGCCTGCGGAGGTATTGTGACATCTTACACTCCAGTAAACCAGTGGACAGGTTTGGCATCTGGTATGGAGTACGGAGGTATAAAGTTAAACTCCGAACAGATGCCAACGGAGACCGGATTACAATTCCCACCTCAATTTCCCTGGGTATAATGGCCGTATTATATATCCGGGCCAGTTAGTCGCGTGCTTCACCTGTCATTCCACCAATCACCAGGTGAGGCAGTGCCTGACGGTAAAGTGTTGGAGATGTGGCGGTCTGGGCCCCAGAGCCAAAGAATGCAACCAGCAGAGTCTGTGCAGCCCATGTGCTCAAAATGGCCACACATTCTTCAGCTGTCCAGCGTCTTACTCTTACAAGGCGAGATCCCAGCAGCAGCCTGATCCTCCACCAGGCACTCGGGAGCAGCAGAGACAGTCTGGTCCTGTACCAGTGCCATGGGCGCAACAACAGCAGCCGGGTCCATCAGCCCCACGAAAGCAGCAACAGCAGCAGCAGCATGGTCCATCAGCCCCAAGGGAGCAGCAGCAGTCTCTGGTCCTTCACCAGCCCTGACGGAGCAACAGGATCCTCTGGGGCCTGCCTCGCAGCAGCAGCGGATGGGCAGCCAGTCGACCCGCAGGAAACGTCAGCCCCCCTGCCAGCCCTCCGCTCCACCACTGGGAGAAACCCCCCAGCTCCCACAACGACAGAGTGACGCACCATCCACAGCAGAGCAGCAGCGCTCAGTCCCCCTACCCGATGATTTCTCCTCTCCATCAGGTGAGGGGAGTCTAATTATACAAAGTGATGCTGATAGTGAGGTTGACAGTTGTGATGAAGCACAGGAGAAATATGAAAGTGCTAGTGAGAGCCCCAGTTCAGATTTCAGTTCAATAAGTCTGACTGCTGACCAAGGAACCTGTAGCATCCCTCTCTGTCCTCTGTCTAATGCCAACTCAGACTCTTTCTCCCCTACACCTGAGTTTTTAGCTCCAACAATTAACGAGTCACATGAAGCACCCTTTGAAATAGTAAGAAGGAAGAGACGATTAAAGCAATCTTTTCATAAGGAAAATAAAAGGCTGGATGACAGGCTCTCACCACAGTCACCACCCTGATTTACGATGAGCGTCCTTAAAATTGCCACCTGGAACGCTCGTGGTATTCAATCAAGTTCTTTCTGTCATCAAAAAAATAATTATTTATTGAACACTGACTTTGATATTTTGTGCACCCAAGAACTGAGACTAAACACTCATGATGATGTCGAGGACGTCTGTAAAATGTGGCACAAAGGTAAAGCCTTTATATCAATAGGTGAAAATCTGGCTGACGGAGTGGACATCTTTTAAAAGTAAAGACGTTGTTCTCATCAGGAGACGAGACATAACACCAGGGAGACTATTGATGAGAGATTGTTCATATCGAGGTGAGAAATATGGAATCATAAATGTCTACACCGCTTCTGAGAGAGTCAACAAAGTCTATTTATTTAAAAGACTCAGAGAATTATTGTTTGTGGGTTATAAAATCATTGTGTGTGGGGATTTTAATACAGTTACTGAAGAAAATGACAGATGTAGCTCAGTTCAGTTTAAGTTGAGTGTCGAAGGTAAATATTTAAAGGAAATATGTAATGAAGCTTGTAATGTTCGGTATTGGGTACACTTTTATTCTGAAGGTCCTACTGCCACTACCGGAGGTAGAAGACTCTGTTGTGGATAGTCACCAGACCAGAGGTCAGTGTTGCCCGGCATTGTATGCACGAAGATGGAATAAAACAAAGACTGACCGTTGTGGCACTCGTCCATTTATTATTAGATAATACTGTACCGTGTATAGTATATCACAACATGGTGTCAGAGTAAAGGTTGTAAGACTACGGACCTGCGCGAAACGTCTGCAAGCTAGTACAACAACGAAAAAAAAAAAAAGATCGAAAATGGATGCCCTCGGAGCCCCTACCCCGTCGATGAACTGGGATTCATCCAACCTACCCGATGCCTGGCGGAGATTCAAGCAACATGCTGAACTCATGTTCTCAGGACCTCTCAAACAGAGAACAGAAGAGGAAAAATGCAGTTTCCTTTTGCTGTGGATCGGCGACAAAGGGAGGGACATCAGCTATACATGGACGCTAACGGAGGATGAGGCTAAGTTGCTAAAGACTTACTATGGCAAATTCTCAGAATACCTCACTCCAAAAGCTAACCCCATATTTGCGAGGTACAAGTTCCATGAAAAGACACAAGGAAGTGGTGAGTCATTTGAGCACTTTGTTACAGAGCTAAAGCTGCTCGTCAAAGACTGCAACTACTCAGACAGTGATGACATGGTCAGGGACCGTATTGTTTTCGCTACCAACTCACCCAGAGTGCGCGAAAAGTTACTCAGCCATGGGCCGGAGCTCACGCTGGAAAAAGCGATCGATATAGCCCGCTCTCATGAGCTATCACAAGTGCAGCTAAAGGCTATGGCTAGCGACAGCCATGTAGTACATGCAATCCATCGCAACCCAAGTAAGTCAAGCTTCACAAAAGGTGCTAGCAAGCACAACGACAGCCCAAAGACGCATGACAATGCCTGCAGTAAGTGTGGAGGACACCACAACAAATCCACAGAGTGCCCAGCTAAAGGTAAACAATGCCTAAAATGTCGAAAATTTAATCACTTTGCCAAAGTGTGTAAGACTAAGTCTCAGACTCCAGGTAAAACAATGCACAAGGAGATCCACACAGTTGGAGAAAATTATGTTGATGACGACTCTGAGCTGTTTGTGGACACTGTTACTACAGAGAAGGAAGATGAGGAAAGTGCATATGCTGACATTGGATTGGGGCCACAAAACAGGAGACTGAGTTTCAAGCTGGACACTGGGGCACAAGTAAACATAATACCTGTCAAAGTCTTCGATGAGCTCATGCCCGCACCCAACTAATGGCAGCTGACCGTAAGTTAACCGGCTACGGTGGACACGCACTGGAGGTAAAGGGCTACTGTAAAATATCAGGAAGATACAAAGCCAAGTCAACCACAGACATGTTCTACATAGTGAACTGCAAAGGGCCACCCATTCTAGGCTACAAAGCATGCAAAGCCCTGGGACTCATCAGAGTGGTGTATGCAGTTAACAGCACCAAGGAAAGCAGCACCCAGCCAAACCACATCCAAAGCGAGTACTCAGATGTTTTTAAAGGCATCGGCACATTCCCAGGCGAGTGCAGTTTCAGAATAGACCCCAGTGTAGCACCAGTTGTCTGTCCACTACGAAGAGTGCCATTCGCCCTTAAAGATCGTCTAAAGACAGAATTAGACAAGATGGAAAGGGATGGCATAATATGCAAGGTGACCGAGCCCACTCAGTGGGTCAACGCCCTTGTAGTGTGTGAAAAGCCAAAGACACACAAACTGAGAGTATGTCTAGACCCAAGACCCCTAAATGAGGCAATAATGAGGCCGCACTACCCACTGCCCACACTGGAGGATGTGACATCTAAGTTAGCAGGGGCAAAGTACTTCAGCATCCTGGATGCAAGATCAGGGTATTGGGCAATCAAGCTAAGTGAGGAGTCCTCACTGCTCACTACGTTTAACACCATATTTGGCAGATATCGTTTTCTCAGGCTGCCCTTCGGCATCGTGTCTGCCCAGGACGAATTCCAGAGGAGGGTGGACGAGACATACGAAGGCCTGAAAGGAGTAGCTGGCATCGTGGACGACATCGACATCGGAAAAACGAAGGAGGAGCACGACAGCAACCTCCGAGCCATGCTCGACCGAACTAGAGAGAGAGGCTTACGACTGAACCCAGAGAAGTGTCGCATCTGTGTTCCTGAGGTGAGCTACTTCGGTCACACACTCACAGCCGATGGTTTGAAACCAGACCCGCTCAAGGTGAAAGCCATCAGAGACATGCTACCACCCAAAAGTGAGGCAGAGCTTGAAACCGTGCTAGACATGGTGAATTACCTGGCGAGATTTGCACCCAATTTGGCCGAAGTGTGTGCACCACTCAGACGCCTGTTAAGGCAGGAAGCAGAGTTCAAATGGGAAGTGACACATGAGCGTGCATTCCAACAGATGAAAGAGATCATCACAGCAGAGCCAGGGCCGGTGTTGGCCTATTTCGACCCGGAAAAGGAAGTGACACTGCAAGTGGATGCATCAAAGAATGGACTGGGTGCAGCCGTTATGCAGGAAGGCAGGCCAGTAGCATATGCATCCAAGCTGCTCAACAGCACAGAGCAAAATTACGCCCAAATCGAGAAGGAGCTGTATGCGGTCCTGTATGGGTGTAAGAGGTTTCACGAGTACCTCTATGGGCGAAACATATCTGTGGAATCAGACCACAAGCCACTAGAGGCTATTCTACGCAAGCCCCTAGCCCTTGCCCCACCACGCTACAGCGCATGATGCTGGCATTGCAAAATACAGCATAACTCTCATCCACAAACCAGACAAAGAGATCCCGGTGGCGGACACACTGTCGAGAAAGTCCATGGAGGAAGAGGACAAGTCGGACAAGTCTCTATCTGAGGCCATGGAGGCACAAGTACACACTGTCATCAGCAATGCCCCAGTGAGTTCAAACAGACTAGATGACATCAGAACAGCTACAGCTCAGGACGAGCAGCTCTCCACTTTAAAGCGAGTCATTCGGTCAGGCTGGCCGGAGAGAAGAAAACAGTGCCACCCACTCATCAGCGAGTACTGGAACCACCGTGATGAGATCACAGAGGCTGATGGAATCCTCCTGAAGGGTGAGAAAATAATCGTTCCACACAAGCTCAGACCCTACATGCTAAAATGTATACACACAGGACATTTTGTAGTAGAGAAGAGCAAACACAGGGCAAGGGACATAATGTTTTGGCCTGGCATGAGTCAACAGATCGAGGAAACAGTCCAAAAATGTGACATATGCCAAAAACACCGTAGTGCCAATGCTAAGGAACCCCTGCTCTCACACGACATCCCAGAGACCCCATGGGAGACTGTGGCAACAGATCTATTCACATGGAACTCTGAGAATTACATCGCCATTGTTGACTACCTCAGCAGGTATTTCGAAATAGAACGCCTGCACAACATCACTACTGCCGCTGTCATTCACAAAATGAAGGCAGTGTTCTCACGTCAAGGTATAGCTCGGACGGTCGTCAGTGATAACGGCCCAGCCTATAGCTCCCAAGAGTTCAAGCAGTTTGCAGAGTCATGGGGTTTCCAACACATCACCTCGAGCCCGCATTACCCACAGTGCAACGGCCTTGCTGAAAAAACTGTTCAAACTGCAAAGCGGATCCTCACTAAGGCAAAAGAGGACAAGAAAGATCCATACCTCAGCCTTCTGGAGTATAGGAACACACCGGTCGACGGACTCAGATCCCCAGCCCAGATCCTGATGAACCGCAGATCATGCTCCATCCTGCCCACGACAACTCAGCAGCTACGACCCCGAGTGACCCCCACAGACACTGTGCGTATGAGGAGAGAGACCTGCCAGCAGCGCCAGAAACAGCATTACGACAGATCTACTAGACCGCTGTCAATGCTGCACGCCGGAGCACCTATCCATTTCCAGCAGGGAGATGGCACGTAGAAACCAGCTACAGTCGTCCGACCAGCTGAGACCCCGCGGAGCTACCACATTGAGACCGATGATGGATAATTGTTCAGGCGAAACCGACGGCACCTACTTGACTCCCATGCACCCACCACGCAGCAACCTGAGACCAGGGAGGATGACCCTGTCACTGCACGAGAGAGCCCAGATGCACAGCAACATCATGCTGGTTCTGCCAGTGAACCTGAGCCGTGCCAACGCACACGGTATGGACGTGTCATTAAGCCGAGGCAAGTCCTTGACTTATAATTGATTGTAAAGGGCCCAGCACTGCCCTATGACCTCTGCGATATACAATATGCATACCTTGATTGCTGAGAAGATAATTATTTATGTTCATTAAAAAAAAAAAATAGAGAACTGTACTAATACTTACCTGTCATATGATGCTCACCAGTTTAACACTGCCAATATAATGTAATTCCCCTTTTGAGGTTATTGCTAATATCACAGGAGTGTCTCTGCATTTGATTTGATTGACGGAATTAATTGTTCGCTGCTACTGTTATTGTTCCAGAAGAAGCACACTTACTTAAGACTGCAGCTCTTGTGAGTATACTGATGCTACGTTGTGTTCTGATGTTATTTGCACTGCCAATTATTATACAGTATACTGTGACTCGAATATTGTGGCATAGGTTTGTTATTTGGGTGTCTATATATTTTCTGCATGCAATTTAGTGCATAACTACATCTTATTTTGTGTTAAAGGGAGATGTAATGTTCGGTATTGGGTACACTTTTATTCTGAAGGTCCTACTGCCACTACCGGAGGTAGAAGACTCTGTTGTGGATAGTCACCAGACCAGAGGTCAGTGTTGCCCGGCATTGTATGCACGAAGATGGAATAAAACAAAGACTGACCGTTGTGGCACTCGTCCATTTATTATTAGATAATACTGTACCGTGTATAGTATATCACAACAAAGCTAACTTGATAGATGTGTGTCGAGCTGTGAATCCCCTCGGGAAAGAATTTACAAGGTTTGACTCTAAAACCAAGACACGCATTGATAGAATTTATGTGTCATCACATTTCAAAGTAAATCAGTGTGCAACTGTTTTAAATAACTTTTCTGATCACCTCATTGTTAAAACATGTCTGACATTTGGCTCCTCAGTCAATCGAGGTTTCTGGAAACTAAACACACAATGTTTAAAAGACACAGATTTATTGGTTGAATTGAAACAAGACATATATATAATAATAGAATTATTATTAAAAAAAATAATGACCAAATCTGACATTAAATTATGGGAAATATTTAAAAATAGGATGAAAAACTTTTTTTACACCATATCTAATGAGGGGACAGATTACAAGCAATATTGTTTATTAAGTTTCACAAGGTTTGGTATTAAGTAAATATTATTCAAATGAGGCCCTTAATAGTTATCCATGTAATATGAGTAGATTCAAATAGACAACGGTACAGAATTAATTATAACCTAAACAAAAATATTGAGTTGATTTTTAAAAGATGAACTCCCTAATGTGTAAATAATATTAATAAAAATGAATTTAATTCTATGATACATAATTGTGTAGTAATCATCTAATTTGAATTTTATCAATGCACTGAATTTAATCTTTTGATGAATAACCAGCCTGTGGCCCAGAAAGTACAGAACTTAAGAAATACTGAAATGAGAATTTGATTAACTATTCGTTTTGTGCTTTAGACACATTGTTGCACATCCGTGTACACTGCAACCACAGTCTCATTTCAAACCAGAAGAAAGCATCAAAGCATGAACTATATTAAAATAGAGCTGAAGTCAAGAAACGTTACATCCACCTCACCAATGGTGGAACTGTAAAAGAGCAAAAACATGACAACGAACTCCATAAACTGCCATGTTCAAAACAGGAGCATTAAAACACAAAGTAATATCTGCATTTACAAAGGTCAATCAGCTAGCTTAACAAACTAACTGCAAATAATATAGGGCAGGGGCATGATGGGAATTGCGGGCATAATTTTTAAAAAAAAATCACTTCAATTAAAATCTGCCTGTTTATATTAATTTCAATCAACTCAATGTTCTCTCTATTTGTGATTTGATAAATATAATGCTTATGTTTTATTTTTTATTATTAACTACAATGGGTGCATTGTATTTGAAATTTAATTAAATAGTTGTCTCAAAATCAAAAACACAATCATATTGAATGTATTTTACCTAATACATTAATTCAAATCTACATGAGCACAGAATCATTTCTTACAGTGAAGTGACCCTGCGACCATGATGCCCTCCACCTAGCTGACTATCTACCTGTGACCACACAGGCATGCGAGGTCTCATGTCATGTATAAACGTGTTATTTGCTCAGATGTACAGTATGTGTGCAAAAATATGTATTTCCACATGACTTCAATGACAGGTTGACCTCTCCTTCTGCTGTTTGGAGAATTAAATCACATTAGCTTTTGATCCACCACTACTCAGAGCTTCATCACCCATTGTGTTAGTTTACTCTGAGACAAACTGACAAACAACAAAAAGTCTTCAATATATATGATACTTCTGCCCCAAAGGTCTCCAATTAAAATTTTCCAGCAGCAGTGGTCAGAAATCACACTGACAGCAACTCTGTCAGCACTGTTATGTAACTCATAACAGTCTTAATACACCAAATCCTGTTTGTGACGCCAGCTTGTCATGGAAAATGAGGAAAGAATGGATGCACCCAGGAGTCTTCTGCAGTTGATTAAAGAAGTAACATTTATTGAAGATTCTGATATGTCAGGACGAATATGAACTTTGTCGTGGACAACCGTACAGCTGCCAGAGTCCGCCACATATTCCTACCTTCCCCTATGGTGCTCAGCCTTATAAAGTAACACCCAGTGAAGAACAAGTATATTACCTTACATTACTCTTGAGTAGCGTTACAGTCAGGGCATGCTCATTCTAAGCTCTGAACTAATAGTGGCGCCTGTTGTCTTGCTGACGCTCAGCCATCGGCCTTATCAAAGGACCAACACTGACAGACTCCTCTGACCTTGGTTACCTAGTCAACTCAGAGATAACTAGCCATCTGTTTTCCTTGAGACACTGTGCTTCAACCCTGCATTCTGGAGCAACAGTTTAAAGATTTAATGCTGTAAAAAAAGGACACTAGCCAACCCTAGGAACTCCTAAATTTAGAAAAAATCCATAACAAGTCACACCTGTATCATATCCTGCTGTTCATTTTATTTCACTGCACCTTACTGTTTATTTGTTTATTTATTTGAACTATTATAGTCACACCTGTATCATATCCTGCTGTTCATTTTATTTCACTGCACCTTACTGTTTATTTGTTTATTTATTTGAACTATTATATATTATAGTCACACCTGTGTCATATCCTGCTGTTCATTTTATTTCACTGCACCTTACTGTTAATTTGTTTATTTATTTGAACTATTATATATTATAGTCACACCTGTGTCATATCCTGCTGTCCATTTTATTTCACTGTTTATTTATTTGAACTATTATAGTCATACCTGTATCATATCCTGCTGTTCATTTTATTTCATTGTTTATTTGTTTATTTATTTGAACTATTATAGTCATACCTGTATCATATCCTGCTGTTCATTTTATTTCACTGTTTATTTATTTATTTATTTGAACTATTATTGTCATACCTGTATCACATTCTATTGTTCATTTTATTTCACTGTTTATTTGTTTATTTATTTGAACTATTATAGTCACACCTGTATCATATCCTACTGTTAATTTTATTTCACTGCACCTTGCTGTTTATTTGTTTGTTTATTTATGTGAACTATTATAGTCATACCTGTATCACATCCTATTGTTCATTTTATTTCACTGTTTATTTGTTCATTTATTTGAACTATTATAGTCATACCTGTATCATATCCTACTGTTCATTTTATTTCACTGCACCTTGCTGTTTATTTGTTTGTTTATTTATTTGAACGATTATAGTCATACCTGTATCACATCCTATTGTTCATTTTATTTCACTGTTTATTTGTTTATTTAGTTGAACTATTATAGTCACACCTGTATCATATCCTACTGTTCATTTTATTCCACTGCACCTTACTGTTTATTTGTTTATTTATTTGAACCATTATAGTCACACCTGTATCACATCCTACTGTTCATTTTATTCCACTGCACCTCACTGTTTATTTGTTTATTTATTTGAACTGTTATCGTCATACCTGTATCACATCCTACTGTTCATTTTATTTCACTGCACCTTACTGTTTATTTGTTTATTTATTTAAACTGTTATCGTCATACCTGTATCACATCCTACTGTTCATTTTATTTCACTGCACCTTACTGTTTATTTGTTTGTTTATTTATTTGAACTATTATAGTCACACCTGTATCATAGCCTGCTGTTCATTTTATTTCACTGTTTATTTGTTTATTTATTTGAACAATTATAGTCACACCTGTATCACGGACTACTGTTAATTTTATTTCACTGCACCTAGCTGTTTATTTGTTTGTTTATTTATTTGAACTATTATAGTCACACCTGTATCACATCCTATTGTTCATTTTATTTCACTGTTTATTTGTTTATTTGAACTATTATAGTCACACCTGTATCATATCCTACTGTTAATTTTATTTCACTGCACCTTGCTGTTTATTTGTTTGTTTATTTATTTGAACTATTATAGTCACACCTGTATCACATCCTACTGTTCATTTTATTTCGCTGTTTATTTGTTTATTTATTTGAACTATTATAGTCACACCTGTATCATATCCTGCTGTTCATTTTATTTCACCGCACTTTACTGTTTATTTGTTTATTTATTTGAACTATTATAGTCACACCTGTATCATATCCTACTGTTCATTTTATTTCACTGCACCTTACTGTTTATTTGTTTATTTATTTGAACTCTTATAGTCACACCTGTGTCATATCCTACTGTTAATTTTATTTCACTGCACCTTACTGTTTATTTGTTTGTTTATTTATTTGAACTGTTATAGTCACACCTGTATCATATCCTACTGTTCATTTTATTTCACTGTTTATTTGTTTATTTATTTGAACTATTATAGTCACACCTGTTTCATATCCTATTGTTCATTTTATTTCACTGCACCTTACTGTTTATTTGTTTATTTATTTGAACTATTATAGTCACACCTGTATCACATCCTACTGTTCATTTTATTTCACTGCACCTTGCTGTTTATTTGTTTATTTATTTGAACTGTTATAGTCACACCCGTATCACATCCTACTGTTCATTTTATTTCACCGCACCTTACTGTTTATTTGTTTATTTATTTGAACTATTATAATCACTCCTGTATCATATCCTACTGTTCATTTTATTTCACTGCACCTTGCTGTTTGTTTATTTATTTGAACTATTATAGTCACACCTGTATCACATCCTACTGTTCATTTTATTTCACTGTTTATTTGTTTATTTATTTGAACTATTATAGTCACACCTGTATCACATCCTAATGTTCATTTTATTTCACTGTTTATTTGTTTATTTATTTGAACTATTATAGTCACACCTATATCACGGACTACTGTTAATTTTATTTCACTGCACCTTGCTGTTTATTTGTTTGTTTATTTATTTGAACTATTATAGTCACACCTGTATCATATCCTACTGTTCATTTTATTTCACTGCACCTTACTGTTTATTTGTTTATTTATTTCAACTGTTATCGTCACACCTGTTTCACATCCTACTGTTCATTTTATTTCAGTGTTTATTTGTTTATTTATTTGAACTATTATAGTCACACCTGTATCACATCCTACTGTTCATTTTATTTCACTGCACCTTACTGTTTATTTGTTTATTTATTTGAACTATTATAGTTTCACCTGTATCACATCCTACTGTTCATTTTATTTCAATGTTTATTTCTTTATTTATTTGAACTATTATAGTCACACCTGTATCATATCCTACAGTTCTTTTTTTTTTCTTCACTGTTTATTTGTTTATTTATTTGAACTATTATAGTTTCACCTGTATCACATCCTACTGTTCATTTTATTTCACTGTATATTTCTTTATTTATTTGAACTATTATAGTCACACCTGTATCATATCCTACAGTTCATTTTATTTCACTGTTTATTTGTTTATTTATTTGAACTATTATAGTCACACCTGTATCACATCCTGCTGTTCATTTTATTTCACTGCACCTTACTGTTTATTTGTTTATTTATTTGAACTATTATAGTCACACCTGTATCATATCCTACTGTTCATTTTATTTCACTGTTTATTTGTTTATTTATTTGAACTATTATAGTCACACCTGTATCATATCCTACAGTTCATTTTTTTTTCACTGTTTATTTGTTTATTTATTTGAACTATTATAGTTTCACCTGTATCACATCCTACTGTTCATTTTATTTCACTGTTTATTTCTTTATTTATTTGAACTATTATAGTCACACCCGTATCACATCCTGCTGTTCATTTTATTTCACTGTTTATTTGTTTATTTATTTGAACTATCATAGTCACACCTGTATCATATCCTACAGTTCATTTTTTTTTCACTGTTTATTTGTTTATTTATTTGAACTATTATAGTTTCACCTGTATCACATCCTACTGTTCATTTTATTTCACTGCACCTTGCTGTTTATTTGTTTATTTAACTGTTATAGTCACTCCTGTATCATATCCTACTGTTCATTTTATTTCACCGCACCTTGCTGTTTATTTGTTTATTTATTTGAACTATTATAGTCACACCTCTATCATATCCTACTGTTCATTTTATTTCACTGTTTATTTGTTTATTTATTTGAACTATTATAGTCACACCTGTATCATATCCTACTGTTCATTTTATTTCACTGTTTATTTGTTTGTTTATTTGAACTATTATAGTCACACCTGTATCATATCCTACAGTTCATTTTTTTTCACTGTTTATTTGTTTATTTATTTGAACTATTATAGTCACACCTGTCTCACATCCTACTGTTCATTTTATTTCACTGTTTATTTGTTTATTTATTTGAACTATTATAGTCACACCTGTATCATATCCTACAGTTCATTTTTTTCACTGTTTATTTGTTTATTTATTTGAACTATTATAGTTTCACCTGTATCACATCCTACTGTTCATTTTATTTCACTGTTTATTTCTTTATTTATTTGAACTATTATAGTCACACCTGTATCACATCCTACTGTTCATTTTATTTCACTGTTTATTTCTTTATTTATTTGAACTATTATAGTCACACCTGTATCATATCCTACTGTTCATTTTATTTCACTGCACCTTACTGTTTATTTGTTTATTTATATGAACTATTATAGTCACACCTGTATCATATCCTACTGTTCATTTTATTTCACTGCACCTTACTGTTAATTTGTTTATTTATTTGAACTATTATAGTCACACCTGTATCACATCCTACTGTTCATTTTATTTCACTCCACCTTACTGTTTATTTGTTTATTTATTTGAACTATTATAGTCACACCCGTATCACATCCTACTGTTCATTTTATTTCACCGCACCTTACTGTGTATTTGTTTATTTATTTGAACTATGATAGTCACACCTGTATCATATCCTACTGTTCATTTTATTTCACTGTTTATTTGTTTATTTATTTGAACTATTATAGTCACACCTGTATCATATCCTACTGTTCATTTTATTTCACTGTTTATTTGTTTATTTATTTGAACTATTATAGTCACACCTGTATCATATCCTACAGTTCATTTTTTTCACTGTTTATTTGTTTATTTATTTGAACTATTATAGTCACACCTGTATCACATCCTACTGTTCATTTTATTTCACTGTTTATTTGTTTATTTATTTGAACTATTATAGTCACACCTGTATCATATCCTACAGTTCATTTTTTTTTCACTGTTTATTTGTTTATTTATTTGAACTATTATAGTTTCACCTGTATCACATCCTACTGTTCATTTTATTTCACTGTTTATTTCTTTATTTATTTGAACTATTATAGTCACACCTGTATCACATCCTACTGTTCATTTTATTTCACTGTTTATTTCTTTATTTATTTGAACTATTATAGTCACACCTGTATCATATCCTACTGTTCATTTTATTTCACTGCACCTTACTGTTTATTTGTTTATTTATATGAACTATTATAGTCACACCTGTATCATATCCTACTGTTCATTTTATTTCACTGCACCTTACTGTTAATTTGTTTATTTATTTGAACTATTATAGTCACACCTGTATCATATCCTACTGTTCATTTTATTTCACTGCACCTTACTGTTTATTTGTTTATTTATTTGAACTATTATAGTCACACCCGTATCACATCCTACTGTTCATTTTATTTCACCGCACCTTACTGTTTATTTGTTTATTTATTTGAACTATTATAGTCACACCTGTATCACATCCTACTGTTCATTTTATTTCACTCCACCGTACTGTTTATTTGTTTATTTATTTGAACCGTTATAGTCACTCCTGTATCATATCCTACTGTTCATTTTATTTCACTCCACCGTACTGTTTATTTGTTTATTTATTTGAACCGTTATAGTCACTCCTGTATCATATCCTACTGTTCATTTTATTTCACTGCACCTTACTGTTTATTTGTTTATTT
>JAQQSB010001705.1:0-54807 GCA_029721515.1 Synanceia verrucosa | reverse complement strand
ATTCATTTCGTAGGTTTTGTGGGAAGCTGGAGGCCCTATCCCATAAGTCTTAGGGTGAATGTTCTGAACAAGTATGTTACCAAAAAATCAGAGAAGATGGATCAACAAGTGATGTAAACAAACTCACATACATTTGAAATTTTAGTAGAGATTTAGAAAACAAAAACTCTGTGTGTGTGTGTGTAGTACAGACAGGAGTTCCAGTCCATCCAACCCAAGGACCATTCAGAGTGGGACCCCACATTCTTTCTGGGTGTGGTTCCCACACCTGATGCAATAAGTGTGTCTTTGGTTTCAAATCCTTCATCACTTTACTTCTCTGGATCCCACCTGGGACAGCCATTTTGAACAAGCTGGTGTCTCAAAATGATGAGGAGATCCACCTCCCCTACACTGCCAGCTGCCACTACAGTGCAGGATTCACAGGCCCTCAGCAGCTGCTCACCTTTGGCCTGCTACTGCCAGCAGCTCCACAGAAGGGGAACTGTGCTGGATGTGCACAGGAGTAAAAAATGACCTGTTTGCATCCAGGTGTGGCAACTTTACCTGCAAAAAGCCTGGATGACTGAACTTTGTCTAAACTCCTCTCACCTCCACATCTGAGCATGTGAGGAAACCTGAACACACACACACACACACACACACACACACACCCACATACACACACCCCACACACACACCCACACACACCACCTTTGCATACACACACACACACCCACACATACACACCCTTTTACACACACACACAGTGCAGCTAGGACCAGCTGGTTCTAGGCCCAGCAGGACACAACAGAGCGTTAAATCTGTAGAATTATTATTTATAGGTGTGAAACTAATATTAGTTATTGGTACAAGTATTAAATAAGCATCAACATGGTGAAATGATTACAATAAATCATCATTTTGATCTGCCCTGTTTAAGACACTTTGCTGCCTTCCGCCGTTGTACAGCGCTGGCTCTGAGTAAGTGTGGGGATTTTTAACTCAGAACTTTCCTGTGTTAATTTCAAAATAAAAGCCCCCAGAGTGTTTGTCCAGTTTATATGAGATCCTGTTTGTTTGAGACTTTTATTTTGACATAATAAAAGTATAAGAATAAAATCCCCAGTGTGGCTTGGCTGGCTTGATGTGGTATGATGGGTTGCAGACTGCCAGAGCTGTCATTGATATGTTATCTGTTAACACTGTTCAAGAGAGATAGTGGTGATGACTATCATGTTGTCATTGATTGATACATTAAATCAATGAAATTATTTTTGTTTGGGTTTTGAAGAAAGTGGTTATATTGATTGAGAGCTGACAGGAAAAGGTAGATTAAAAATTGATGAACTATTTAGTTGTTTGTGATTGAATGATGTATTATAAATGACAGATTAGTAGAAGCTTTCACTCAGTATCATTTACAGTTAATGAAGAAAATCATTGCAAATTATTTTATTGTTGTTGTGATTTTATTCCAGTATCCTTGACAAGTATTGATGAGAAATTGTTGTGATTGTTTGTTTGAGCCAAGTTCTATGTCGAGAATTCAGTGTTAGTTTTAGCTAATTATGTATCAGAGCTACCGTACATGCCGAAAGTTTGAATACTGCAACCATCAAAACCAGTTCACCGATTATTACGAATGCGAGCCGGTTCAGTTTGTAGTGGACCGGTGGAGTGGAGCATGGTGGTGGACCAGGAAATAGGTGGAGCATGGTAGGTGGATCGGGAGCGGTGGATCAGGGTAGGTGGACGCATGGAGTGGGTGGATCAGGGAGTAGGTGCGAGCATGGTGGGATGGATCAGGAGTAGGTGGAGCATGGTGGGTGGATCAGGAGTAGGTGGGCATGAGGTGGGTGGACCAGGAGTAGGTGGAGCATGGTGGGTGGACCAGGAGTAGGTGGGCATGGCCCGGGTGGACCAGGAGTAGGTGGAGCATGGCCAGATTGGATCAGGGTAGCGATGGAGCATGGTGGGTGGACCAGGAGATAGGTGGAGCATGGGTGGGGTGGGTCAGGAGTAGGGTGGAGGCATGGGTGGGGTGGAGCATGGTGGGTGGACCAGGAGTAAGGTGGAGCATGAATGGGTGGATCAGGGTAAAGTGGAGCATGAGTGGGTCTGGATCAGGGTGGGCGATCAGAGTGCAGTGGAGCATGAGTGGGTGGACCAGGAGTAGGTGGAGCATGAGGTGGGTGGAGCAGGAGTAGGTGGAGGCATGAGTCGTGGACCAGGAGTGAGGTGGATCATGGGTAGGTCAGACAAAGTGATGGAGTGTATCTGTCATATAGGTGCTTGGACAAATGGAATGAATCTAAATTTTCCTTTCCAGCACAGAATAGAGTACTTCTGAAGCACTTATAACTCTGCTCAGTCAAACCTCCACTACCATGGTGAGCAGGCGCTAACAGGAAGGTAGCTAGTCCAACCAGCTAACATGGAATGAGAGTACAGACTACCTTTTACATGCAAACTCAAATAAATGTTAACACACAATGCAGCCTTGAGCTTATTTCTTATTTTTGTAGGATTAGTAGAAGCTCCTGCAGGAGAGGCAGCTCAATACTGCAGGAAATGACTACAGAGCAGTGAACAACTAGTCAGTGGAGGCAGGCAGGCTGATGAGTGCACCAGAAAGAAGCTGACAGGGATCACTGAGGCACAAAGCGCTCCTACAACAGATGAATAATCAGGTCATTCTTTCTGTAACATCAGGTATTTATAATCAATAACTCTTAAGTTATTGATTCACTACAGACTTACCATCCAATTTTGTGGAAACAGGAAAAACTTGCAGATTTGATATGATGAGGTCCTCTCTAGCTGAGGACAGCTCTTGAGATTCTCTTGGACCTCGTGTCCAGTGATTCAATTGCTTTATAGAACACACACAGATCAAATAAACTAACTTCCTTTATCAAACTAGATGTTTATTTGACAAACTACATGAATAAACTATAGAACCAGAAACTATTTCACTACATTTGTAGCATAAAATGATGAAGACCAGATTAGTCAATCATTAATTAATATCAAATTATGTATTTGCAGAACAATATCTTTAAGTTATTGATCATAAACCAAAAATACTACTTTTAATATTAGAAATTATCAGGGTGCCACCCAGTTTTTGCTAAAACAGGAAAACTTGTGGATTTGTGACATTAGTGTAGAGTCTTTCTTAATCTCAGGGTGCTCTGAGTTCTTGACCTAGTGTACATTGATTCCAATTACTTTATATACACACACAAATCAAATAGCAAGATTCTTTATATAGCAGATGTTTATTTGACAAAGCTATAACCAGACTACTACTGTAAAAGAAAATACTCTTCAATAAATGATTAGTTGGACATTAAATGATTAGTTTTAACAAAGTAATAAAAATAGAAAACAAAACTAGAATAAAGGAAGATTGATGGAAGATACATGGTATTGACTCACTGTGGTAAAAAATGGAATGAATATGAAGTGAAACAAAGGCAAAGTTCAAAGGGATGAATATCAGTTCAGTGAATTCAAGTGTGACCAGTTAAATTCAGTGGTGGTTACTCTAGACCAAATTAAGTGGGTTGTTACCAAATTTGGTTTTAGGTTTGGTGGCGTTCAGCAGTTGAAAGTTTGAGAGGCATCATGAGAAAGATTGTGCCAGTGTTTTTCTTCAAGATAGGTTTGGCGTTTTACTGATATCTTACTAAATGTGTGGTGAAGTTTGCTGGATTATTTAAATTCCAAATAATTTAATTTAGCGTCTAAATATCCAATCACTCTAATATCTATGAAGATACCATATGGCTCAGTGCTGCCGTTCCTGGATGGATGGGAGTGAGGTGGCTGCAGGAGGATTCTGTCTGGATCTGCTGGATCTCACTGCTGGACTCACTTCATCACTTAGTGGCTCTTTTGAATATCAGTGGACATGTGTGGACATCTCTGGCTCCATCTCAGTCTCTCTCTGTCTGTCTCTCCTCTTCACCAGCATAGTCTCTGTACCCAACACTTGCAGAAGGGGCAGAAACTCCTATTTGGGGCAAAGGAGTGAGAGAGGAGACAAGATGGTCTTTGAGGTAGGATGCAGGAGATTTGGAAGAGGTTCTGGATAGGCTGTTCTTCCATGCCATTGGAGTGCTGGAGTCCTGAGGGAGGCCATTCCAGAGGCAGCATTCAGAGTCTTTCAGTCATATCTGCTGGAGCGAGTTGAAAGATTCTGGAGAGGTTGCTCTTCATGCCATGAAGGTATGGGGCCTGCAGATGGGACAGCATGTCTCCTGTCTCTGAGTCATCATTGTTTCCCTCCCTCCCAGCATGTGGGAGAGGAGAACAGAAGACTGCGATGGAGAGGATGAAGACCAGAACTTGGCTGACTGAACGACTGAAGAGAAAGAGTAGAGAGAGCATTCAGACCAGCTGAGGCTTTTTATGAGTCTTTGTTGAAGATCCAGTCAGAGGTGTGACCACTAGGTCCCTCCCCATCCACCAAAGTTAACTGAGATGATATTCTTTGCAACTTATTTAATGTTAATACTGCCGTGGCACCACACTTTATTAAAGTTTCTCTGTGAAAGCTCCCTCTCTCAACTAAAAGCGACACCAAGCAACCTATGACAGAGAGCCTAGAGACAAAACTTGACCAATTGAATGAAATTAATCAACAAATTGTATACAGATGAACCATGGTATCAGGCATGTAGGAAGAATTGCACTCTAAGCAGACAGATCTATGTATGATTGTGTCTGTAGGGAGAATCCACAGCCAATCCCACATGTCACATTTAGTCCTTAGTCAGAAGGAAAAGGAAGGAGGATCTATGTGGAGACTGATGTTTGACATTGTAACAGTGATACTTATATGACAGTAGCTGAGGAATGAAAGCATAGTTAACCATTAAAATCTTAATGTAATGTTCTGTTCCAGGCAGGGAGAAAGGAAGAGGCCACATTAAAGGCTTTGGATGTGTCTGGCAGGATTAAAGCAGGAATGTGGAGCAATAAAACTCCTCCTCTCTGGTGTATATCCTCTGGAGTTCCTTGCCAGGTCAGAGGAGGAGGAACTGGTCTTATCTGTTTTATTCTGCCAGTCATAAAACTTAGCCTTAGCACTTAGGATTGCCCGCGTAGTCTCTGATGGATTTCCTGGGATATGCTCAGGAGAATGAGAAGAGTTAAGTTTATTATTTATGCTCATTGATATGCTACAGAAAGAGCAGAGTGAGATTAACCAGTGTAACATGGGTTACATTTACATTGATATTTCATTCACTTAATATATTGATAATTAATAGTTATTTAGTTTATATATTATTAGTAATAGTTTATATATTATTGACTAATAAATTGTCATTTACTTTTTAATGATTATTTCCCACTTTGATTATGTTTTTTGTTTTCATTTTCAATTTGACATAATATTCGTAACTAACCTGACATTTAATCCACGTACACTATATTTGTTATTTTAAGGCTAAGAAATGTAGATCTTCAGCCTTTCTGGCTTTTAATTTTCTCCCCAGCTTTCCTAGTTTACAACATTAAGTAAACTTTGCAATAACAGAAAGAGGACTTCACCGCAGGTGAGCGTCCTGCTTGCTACACAGTATCGTAAGAGGGATGCATAACTCAGCGAATGACAACACAGATGGTTCAAAAATACAAGAAACCAAATTCAAAGTTATTTCTTCAGTAAAACATCATCATAAATCAATGTAAACCATTCAAGCAATAATAAATGGTAAACATACCCGGCATCATGATTCTTTATTGATACGATAATTTTGATTGGTTTAGGAGTGGCAGTGATTTACAGCTATTTGAGCTGGTGATCAGCTATTAAACAGGTGAAACACCTGTTTCAGACAGGAACGCGGAGGTGTAACACTATTGATCAAATATAAGGAAATAGAATGATCAGATTCAAGAACAGCTTCAGGTATGAGGAGATTGATCGATTTTGGCACTCTCAGCACACAAGGTGAAATGTAAAATATGTCAAGGTAAATAACAAGGCACGGCACTGGATTCAGGAGTAGCCGGTGAGGAGAAAGCGCTCCCTTTTTTTCAGGTGTAGAGGTAGAAACCTGCGCCTGCTTGATTCAACGTTTGTACTTTACTGTAATAAATAATGTATTGTTGAAAAGCCCAATTTATCTGCTTTCAGAATCAACTGAATGCCTTCAATAGCAGCACACTGATCAGGAGTTACAGTCATCAGAAGAGGCTGGCTGAGAATCCTGTCGGTGCCGACAGATCTGGTATTAATTGAGAGGATAAGGACATGATTAACAAATGCTTTAATATATCAGTTAAGACATACTCGTATGTCATACAGCTACATGTAGACCATATAACTTTTCACGTTTAGCCTTCATGTCAACTTAGCTGTATAAGCTAAGCTAATTTGCAAATGCGGCTCATTTGGTGAATTAAGCTTACTACTGTGATTAACATACTATCAAACATGAATTTGGTTGTAGAAGAATATTTGCTGTAGAGGTGTGCAGTGGTGTAGTAGTTATACTGTCACTCACAGCAAGAGAAGAGTACCGAGGCCTTTCTGTGTAGGTTGCATGTTCTCCCCGTGTCAAAGATGGGTTTCTCTCCCTAGGGTACTCTAGCTTCCTCCACCATCTAAAAACATTGCATATGGAGTTAGGTTAATTGGCTAATTCTAAATTGACCATTAGGTGTGAAACTGCCCTGCAGAAGAGGTGGCGACTTGTCCGAGGTGTACCCTGCCTTCCCCCTAAAGATGGCTGGGATGGGCTCCAGCCCCCTTTGACCCTATGAAATTGGTGGTAGATGTGGATGGATGGAATGTTGCTATAAGACAGGGCAGTACATTACCATAAGACAGGCGATGTTGCACCTAAACATTTCAACCATTTATGACAAATATAAAATGAAAGAAGCATTTGGACTATGGAAAACGATATGAGCACAGAAAACTGATCACTGTAAGTCTTTGAAAAAGACAGGCAGTATTGCCTTATAATTTGGTCTCAGTAGGTGCTGTGTGAGTGGATTGAACATGATGTTGCAAATGAAGATAAATGACATGTTTGTAATCAATCTCAGGTCACCTCAGAGTGGAGACACACATGATTCTTGTGTTGGTGAGTGCTTCTCTTTTGAAGTTGTCTTTGTTGTGACTTTATTCAAACAAATAATGCTGGACTGGAAATGCAACAATATTTTCCCCATAATTGCACCACTATGCTACAGGCATCAGTTTTGGCATCAACATTACCTAAACACTGGCACCGACTTGAGTTCTGAATGCAGTAAGTGCTACTTGTTGGGAGTAGTATTGCTGGCCTCAAGTCGGCTTCATTTTAGAAAGACTTATTTGAAATTCTGAATTTTGTCAATGGAGTAGTTTGCATCATGTTTTCCATGTTAAGTCATATGAATTGCCTCTAACTTTAGCATTGACTTGACTTTGTTGCAGTCAGTAAGTGCTACTTGTTGGAGTCAGTTTTAGCGGCAAAGCAACTGAATACCGTTGAGGCCATATTTTACAAGAGATGCCTCTCAGATCACCTCAAACAAAGACACTGATGGAATTGTGTTCCCTGAGAGGTACTTCTCTTTAGGAGTTGTCTTGGATTTGATTCTTTCAACATTTGTGCTTGACAGATGCAAAGACAAGCAGGTTTCCATAATTTTCCACCACTGCCCAGAGGCATATGTTTGGCATCAACATGACCTAAAACACTTGAGCTTTGACTTGAGGTTCTGGAATGCAGGAAGTGCTGCTTGTTCAGGTAGTGTTGGTGACCTCTGAAGTCCCAACTTCATTAAAAAGGGGAGTTAATTGAGGCAATTCTGCATTTTGTCTACAAGTGTGTTACAGAATACTGGCATGTTTTGTAGAATCAAATGAATTACTCTAACCCAGCCTTTTTGACTTGACTGTTACTTGTACAGTAAGTACTACTTATTGGGAGCAGTTTGCTTGACAATAGCAACTGAATATCTTGTCTTATATTTACCAAGAATCCCTCTCAGATCCTGCCTCAAATGGAGACACATGATTCTTATTGTTCCTGCAAGTCCTTCTCTTTAGGGTTATCTTAGTTACATGAGTTCTTCCAACAGAAACTAGCTAGACAAATACTGAGACAAATACTTTCTATCTCTTATGTTTGTAGCCATTGCCGAGCTTACTGATGATTCCAGCTACTGTACATGCCACAATGTAGCAAATAAGAGTTGGACTGAGAAAGAATCATTCCAATTTAAAGTGGCCACCTAAACAGCACTGCTAAAGGCATGCAAATGCAAGGTGTTCAAGCCGCACATTTACTTTCTCTAATAGTCAGGGTATATTAAAACTTCCAGCAAAAAGAGGTGGGGTTGAGTGAACATGGCTGCATTGAGAATTTGGGGGTGAGCACATCCGTGTAAGAAACATCCATGTACAGCTGCTGGTTTAAGCAGTGCAGAGGACACCAGGAAAGAAGCATTTGGACTATGGACAAACGTATGAGCACAGAGAGAAGACTGAGTCCGTTAAGTCTTTGAAAAAGGAGCCGAACTTGAGTATTGCCTTAAATTTGAATTCATCAAAATTGGTGCACTACTTGTTGGGTGGTTGAACATGATGTTGCATGAAGATAAATGACATTGTAAATCAATCTGAGATCCACCTCAAGTGGAGACACACATGATTCTTGTGTTAGTACCCAGTTTAAACTTCTCTTTGGGGTTGTCTTTGTTGTGACTTCTTCAACTGAAATAATGCTGGACAAATGCAACAACATTTCACGTTTCACACCACTAGCTACAGGCATGAATTTGGCATCAACATTACCTAAACACTGGCACTGACTTGAGTTCTGAATGCAGTAAGTGCTACTTGTTGGGAGTGCAGTATTGCTGGCCTCTGAAGTCCCAGCTTCGATTTAGAAGAGACTTATTTGATAAATTCTGAATTTTGTCAATTAGGAGTGCATTTTACTGTCATGTTTTGTAACTCATTATGAATTACTCTAACTTTAGCATTGACTTGACTGCTGCGATTAGGAAGTGCTACTTGTTAGGAACAGTTTTGCTTGACAATAGCAACTGAATATCTTCAATGCCATATTTTACAAGAATCCCTCTCAGATCACTGCCTCAAATGAGAACCACACATGATTCTTGTGTTCCATAAATTGCTTCTCTTTGGGGTTGTCTTGGTTGTGAGTTCTTCAACTTAGGAAACTAGCTAGACAAAATGCAAAGACAACAGAGTTTCCATAATTTTTCACACCACTAGCTAAAGGCATGTGTTGGCATCAACATGGCCTAAACATGAGCACTGACTTGATTTCACAGACGCAGTAAGTGCTACTTGTTGCGAGGTAGTGTTGAAGTGACCTCCTGAATCCCAGCTTCATTTAGAAAGACTTGTTTGAGAAATTGCATTTGTCAGTGGAGAAGAACACTGGCATGTTTTTGTGAGTCATATGAATTACTCTAGCAGAGCATTGACTTGACTGTTGCACCCTTACAGTGAAAGTGCTACTTGTTGGGGCAGTTTTGCTTGACAATAGCAACTGAATATCTTCAATGCTACATATTTTACAAGAGAATCCCCCTCTCAGATCACGTCAAATGGAGGCACACATGATTCTTGTGTTCATAAGTGCTTCTCATTAGGGTTGTCTCTTGGATTGTGAGTTCTTCAACAGGAAACTAGCTAAGACAAATACTGTGGTGCAATCATTTTCTATGACACATATTTGTATGGCTTGAAAGGCTTATGAGTGAGACTCAACTACTGTACAGCTACTTACAATGTAGCAATGAGTTGGACTGAGAAAAGTCATTCAAAATTTAGTGTGTACTCAACAACTGCTAAAGGCATACGAGTATTTTCCAAGGTGTTCAGAAAGCCACTGTTTACTTTCAATGGTCGAGAAAAGAAAGGGCCGTTAAAACTTCAACAAAAGAGGGTGGGGTTAATTGAAGCATGGCTTCATTGAGAATTTAAGATGAGCACATCCATGTAAGAAACAAAACATGCACAGCTGCTGGTTCGCAGTGCAGAGGACACCAGAAAGAAGCATTTGGACTATGGACAAAGCATTATGAGCACAGAAGACTGATCACGGTAAGTCTTTGAAAAAAGACCGAACTTGAGTATTGCCTTAAATTTGGTCTCAGTAGGTGCTATACTTGTTGGGTGGTTGAACATGATGTTGCACATGAGATAAATTACATTGTAATCAATCTCAGATCACCTCAAGTGGAAACACACACGCATGATTCTTGTGTTGGTAAGTAGCTTCTCTTTGGGGTTGTGTCTTTGTTGTGACTGTACAACAGAAATAATGCTGGACAAATGCAGCAGCAGGCACCATAATTTTCACACCACTAGCTACAGGCATAGATTTGGCATCAACATTACCCAAACACTGGCACTGACTTGAGTTCTGAATGCAGTAAGTGCTACTTGTTGGGGTAGTATTCTTTGTATCCAGTCGGCTTCATTGAGGAAAGACCTATGTGATGAATTCTGTTTTATAATGGGGGTAAGAACACTGTCATGTTTATAGCTCATATGAATTACTCTAACTTCGCCCATTCAAACCGATTTCTGTTGCAGTCAGGAAGTGCTACTTATTGGGCAGTGATTTGTGACAAAAGCAGCTGAATACCGTTAAGGCCATATTTTACAAGAATCCCTCTCAGATCACCTCAAGCAAGACACTGAGTGGAATTGTGTTTCCTGGAATTGCTTCTCTTTGGGAGTTTCTATGGTTCTGAGCTTCTTTAACAGACTCATTGTGACCTAGTACAAGACAGACAGCAGTTTACTAATTTTCCACCACTAGCTACACCTTGCACGAATTTGTGTCAATAATGCCTAAGCTTTTTTGGCTTGAGTTGAGATGCAGTAAGTTGCTACTTGTTCAGGAGTAAGGGATTGCTTTGACCTCTGGAAGTCCTGGTTCATTAAAAGAGCTTAATTAAGCACGTTACACCATTTTGTCAGTGGGTTAAGAATACTAAGTATGTTTTCTAAGTCATATGAATTACTCTAACATGAGCATTGACTTGACTGTTGCATTCTACAGTAGGAGTGCTACTTGTTGGGAGCAGTTTTGCTTGACAGCAACTATGAATACCCGTTGAAGACGCTATTTTTGAAAGTCCTTCTCAGATCACCTCAAATAAAGAGCACTGAGTGGGATTGTGTTCATAAGTGCTTCTCTTTGGGGTTGTCTTAGTTGTGACTTCTTCAGCAAGAAATAATGCTGGACAAATGCAAAAACAACACTTTTCCCTAATTTCACACCTTTATTAGCTGATTGACATGGTTTTGTCATCAACATTACCTAAACACTGGCACTGACAGAGTTCTGAGATGCAGTAAGTTCACTTGTGGGAAGATGATATTACACAACTCTGAAGTCCCGGCTTCATTTAGAAAGACTTATTTGATGAATTCTGAATTTTGTCAATGGGTTAAGAATACAGCATTTTTCAGCGAGACATATTCTTCCCGACTGTTGTATTCCAGTAAATTGCTACTATACAGAGTGGATTACTCTGCCAATCCCTTTGGCTCTAGCTGACATCTTTTTGAGTGCAGGTATTGAGACAAAGGCTTTTATGAGTGTCTATCGCCAACGACTTACTTGTATATCTTGCCTTAAATGCAGTCTCTCCCTGACTATGCTGGCACCTGGCGCGACCCAGGGGACCGAGCTGCATGGCGCCCTGCGGTCCCTGGATCATGATGGGAGCAGCTAGTCCAGCATTCAGTGTCTCCAGTAGACATGTGGATGTATTCCCGTATGAGCTATATGGAGATGCGCAGGGTGGTGCACCCAGCATGTGCTCCGCTCACACTTTCTTCCAGCTGATGGTGGACCCAGTAGACCTCATGTGCGGGTTATGAGCACTTGCAGGACCTCTTCAGGTGACTTGACTGGTCATTGACAGGAGGAGCTGTTTCCTTGAGGCTGCACTAGAGTGTTTTCTTTACGCACATACTCTCCAGAAGTTGTTGATGAACAGAGATCATCAATAGGAGCAGAAAGAGTGAAGTTGATGCACAAGAATATTTGTAAGAGGTTTCAAGTAGTAAATCTGTATTCCTCACCGTCATTGAGAAGTTCTGCTCTTTGATCCATACATCCAGCACGAGCATGTTCATGCTATTTCCAAATCTGATTACTCCAGAGGAATGACTGGTGTTTCACTCTGTCACAGACGTTATGGTACCTGAGACAAACATTTATAAGAAGATTGATTTTCAGAAGTCTGATATTTGAAACACCATGTGCACATTTTGGGGACAGCCTTTGTGGTGCATTGGTGAGTGTCGTGGAAAATATTGAATAGTCAATGAGGAAAAATGGATGCACCCAGGAGCCTCCCGGCAGTTGATTAGAAGAAGCAACATTTATTGAAGATTCTGATATATCAGGAGGAATATGAACTTTATCGTTGGACAACTGTACAGCTGCCAAAATTCGCACATATTCCTACCTTTCCCTATGAATTACTCAGCCTTATAAACGCTAACACTTTAAGTTAAGTACAAGTATATTACCTTACATTACTCTTGATTCAGCATTACAGTCAGGGCATGCTCATTCCTAGCTCTGAACTAACAGTGGCGCCTGTTGTCTTGCTGACGCTCAGCCATTGGCCTTATCAAAGGAGCTAGCATTTGGCAGACTCTACTCTGAGCCCCTTGGTTGCAGGTCAACAGAGATAACTAGCCATTTGTTTTCCTTGAGACACTGTGCTTCAAACTTGCCCACATTTCTAGGAGGGACAGTTTAAGGATTTACTGCTGTAAAAAGGACACCTAGCCAACCTAGTAACGCCTAAATTTTGAAAAAATCCATAAAAATCCAGTCACCTCACGAGCAGAAAGGTACCGAGGTTCGATTCCGGCCCGGCCTTACTTGTGTTCTCTCAGGGTACTCTGACCTCCCACCATCCAAAAAATGTGCATGGGGATTAGGTTAATTGGCTAATTTAAATTGCCCGCAGGTGTGAATGAGTGGTTGTCTGTCTCTATGTGTCCTGTGATGAGCTGGAACTTGTCCAGGAGTGTGTACCCTGCCTTCCGCCCTAAGACAGCTGGGACAGGCTCCAGCCCCCAAATACAACTCATGATAGTGATATCAGCATTAATACTCCAATAATATAATATATGATACAATATGAACTGGAGCAGGTACTTTAAAATTTGAGAGAATTTTGCGTAGAACAGTGTTGTATTAAGCCAGCTAACAGACCATTGGTGAAGATAACTAATTTAGTAATAATAATAATAAGCTGGTTAATGAGTGCTTTACTTTTCCATGTATTTGTGTACTTACTTGAGTGCAGGTAACTGATGGGATCATTAAACTCAAAGTTTGTCTTCACTTTCTCATGAGGTGAAGAATGAGCAGCGTGTCTTCTGTTAAACACTTCAGTTGTGTTCCGTTCTGTTCTAATCTGCTTTGATCAATATTCCTAATCTGCTGCTGATCTGTATGGCCCCATACATTCCTATTATCATTGCATATTTGGTTACCGGGCAACGGCCATAAAGTAACTAAGTATTATTTAAAATCAATAAGTTGCATTATTACACCATCAGTCTAGTGTCCAGTGTCCCAGTAGCGAGTGGGGTCACCTATCTACACCAGACTGACACCTACTGCTCTGACAGCTTGATATAACTAATAACTCGTCAGAGGCTGCCAGTCATCTCTGTCGCTACTTCTAAAATGTGTCATTTTCTGCAGGACAAAGTATACCGTCAGAACAGTCTCATGCCACCCGTGGGAAGGTTTTCCATTCCGAAAATGTGTTTCCAGTTGAGATTGGATTGAACTGGGTTGTTTTCTGTCATTCCTGTTGATAAAGCCATCAAGCACTGACTGACACTTTAGCTGTAACTAGTGAAAGCTAACTAGCTGTAAAAGTGAACCCCTAGCTATGGTGGCTAATTGTATTTGGTCTGTATCACGATTTCAAGAAGAAACTAGGTTGAGCATCTTCAAGTATGTTATTAGTCTGACCAGCAGGCTAAATACTGGAACCAGTGAACCACTTTAAAAAATGAAAAAATGAATCAATTATCAAAATGAGTTGCAGATCGACCATGATTGATTACTCTGTAATCCATACAGCTCGGCTAGACATCTTTTTGATACAGGTATTGAGATATCAATGAGGTATCCAATCATGCCATGAGTATTATGATATCTATCCTTAACCTAAAGTTACCTTCAGTATATCTCCTGTATATATATCTTACACCTTAAATCTGATCCATCCCGATATTGCTGGTGTCTTCATCCCCTCCCACAATGTCCTGGAGTCATTGCTGTTATCTGACAATTCATCACCTTCAACTCAGCAGATGAAAGGAAAGCCTGCTGCACGACGAGGATGGGATTTGAGACCCATGCGTGCAGAGCACAATGGATTAACGAGTCCAGCAGCGCCACTCACCACCGACCAAAAATGGGGCAAAAGGGACTGCCTGGGAGGAAAAGAGGTGAGAGGAAGGGGGAAGAGAGAAAAAGAAAAGGAGAAAAAGGAGGAAACATACACACATCAGTTTTTTACTCTTTCATCTTCTCAACTTTGTTTACACTTCTGCAGTTATTGCAAGGTTTCTCATATGACTTTAATTTTTCATGTCTCTTGTGGGATTGAACACAGTAGCCTTCCGTATAACTGTGCTTTGGAGACATAGGTGCCTAGTAAAACCAAAACAATGTATTCTGAGTGTATAACTGTAAACATAAATAACTCTACATCATGTTTCTCCTCATTTTTTATTAACTCATTATTTCAGAGATTAGCTCAGCACATCTGTACAGCACAAATGAATAAAACAAATTCCAAATTGAGCTGTTAAAGAGTATTTAGAGTTTGTGAATAAATGTAAAATAATTACTCCTCAGCTGCAACATACAGTATGTGTGTATTTTCATGAGTCATAGAACTTATCACTTTAAGTATATTAAATATACTTTAAAGTTGTTCCACTTTAGCACATGAAAGTACACTAAATACAGTTCAAGTTGAGACTTTTTATAATTTAAAAGCACAATTAAAATACATTAAGCCACAAAATGGTTGTTCCAAAATAGCATGCTTCTGATACAGTATAGTATACTGAATTTCAATGCACTACAGTGTACAGTGTTTTTTTTCACTGAGGTAATTTTTGTACAGTGCCAGGATTTAAAATTTTCTACCTTGTAATCTCCCATTGAGCCCCATTACCAATAACACACCTATTTTAACCTTTGCCCATTTTTAAATATAATCATGCATTCTGTAATGTTAGGCTTTTCATTTTATTCATTTTGTTTTACATACATTCATTTCATTTACGTAGGTTTTGTGGGGAGCTGGAGCCTATCCACATCAGTCTTAGGGTGAGATGTTCCTGAGACAAGTATGTCTTACCAAAAATAAGAAGATGGATCAACATTAGTCTGGCTCAAACCAAGCTACATATTTGAAATTTTAGTAAATTTAGAAAACGCTCTGTGTGTGTGTGTGTGTGTGTGTGTGGACAGGATTCAGTCCATCCAGCAGGACATCCAGGATAGGACTTTGCATTCTTTGCGGTGAAGTTCCCACACCTGAGTGCAGCCGTGTGTGTGCTGGTTTCAAGTCCTTCATACTTTTTACTTCTCTGGTTCCCACCTGGAGACCATGCAAAGACAAGCTGGTGTCTGCAGGAAATGATGAGGAGAGATCACCTCCCCTACACTGCCAGCTGCCACTACAGTTGCAGGATTCACAGGCCTCAGCAGCTGCTCCACACGCTGTTACCACTGCAGCAGCTCCACAAAGAGGGCTGTGCTGGATGTGCACGAAGTAAAAATGACCTGTTGCATCAGGTGTAGCAACTTTACCTAAAAAGCCTGGATAGACTGAACTTTGTGTTCAGCTCCTCTCACCTCCACATGCCCAGGCATGTGAGGAAACCTAGACACACACACACACACACACACACACACACACCCCACATACACACACCCACACACACACCCACACACACACACACTTACCTGCATACACACCCATACACACACACATACACACACACACACACACACAGTGCAGCTAGGACCAGCTGGTCTGAGCAGAGACAAACAGAGCGTTAAATCTGTCTCATTGTGTTTATAAGTGTGAAGTAATGTGAATTATTAGTACAAGTATTAAATAAGCATCAACATGGTAGAAATGATTACAATAAATCATCATTTGATCTGCCCTGTTTTAGAGTTACTGCTGCCTTCACTTCGTTGTACAGCGCTGGCTACTGATGAGTGTCAGTTCCTCAGAACTATCTGTTAATTTTCAAAATAAAAGCCCCACCTGTTTGTCAGTTGTAGAGAATCCTGTTGTTAAGGCTTCCTGTTTGACATGTAATAAAATACATGGAGAATAAAATCCCCAGTGTAGCTTGGCTGGCTTGATGTAGTATGATGGGTTGCAGACTGCAGAGCTGTCATTGATATAGTATCTGTTAAACACTGTTCAAGATAGATCATTGATGACTATCATGTTGTCATTAATTGATAAATCAATCGGCCGAAATTGTTATTGTTTGAGTTTTTGAAGAAGTGGTTACGACGGCAATAATTGAGAATGACGGGAAAAAGGTGAATTAAAATTGATGAACTTCATTTAGTTGTTTTTGTGATTGAATGATGTATTATAAATGCACCAGTTTAGTAGAGAAGCTTTATAGTATCATTTACAGTTAATAGAGAAAGAAATCATTATGATTATTTTATTGTTGTTTGTGATTTTATTCAGTATCACCGGACAAGTATTAGTGAGAAATTGTTTGTGATTGTTTGTTTGACAAGATTTCTATGTGTCAGAGTTCAGTGTTAGTTTAGGCTAATTATGTATCAGAGCTGCCATGCACACATGGAAAGTTTGAGTGCTACAACCATCAAACTCAGTTCACCAAATTGGCCCGCCGAGATGGAGCCAAGTTCGGTTTGTAGATGGACCAGGAGTAGGTGGAGCATGCGGTGGGTGGACCAGATGGAGTGGAGCATGAGTAGGTGGATCAGGAGTAGGTGGATCATGGGTAAGGTGGAGCATGGTGGTGGATCAGATAGGTGGAGCATGGGTGGGTGGATCAGGAGTAGGTGGAGCATGAGTGGGTGGATCAGGGTGGGTGGAGCATTGGGTGGGTGGACCAGGAGTAAGGTGGAGCATGGAGTGGGTGGACCAGGATGGGTGGAGCATGGCGGTGGACCAGCGAGGTAGGTGGAGCATGGCGAATTGAATCAGGGTAGAGTGGAGCATGAGTGGGTGGACCAGGAGTGGGTGGAGCATGAGTGGGTGGATCAGGGTAGATTGAACATGCCAGTGGAGTGGAGCATGAAGGTGCGTTTGGACCAGGAGTAGGTGGAGCATGAATACCCCGGTTGGATCAGGAGTGGGTGGAGCATGAGTGGGTGGATCAGGGTAGGGGCGATCAGGAGTAAGTGGAGCATGAGTGGGTGGACCAGGGTAAGGGTGGAGCATGAGTGGGTGGAGCAGGAGTAGGTGGAGCATGAGTGTGTGGACCAGGGAGTGGGTGGATCATGGTAGGAGTGGAGCAAAGAGGTGGAGTGTCATCGTCTCCTCGGTGGGACAATCAGAACCAGAATCAGAATTTCTTTCAGCACAAATAAGTACTGAAGCACTTATAACTCTGCTCAGTCAAACCTCCACTGTCCATGAGTGGGCAGCGTAATAGGAAGGAGTAGCTAGTTCCAGCCAGCTAACATGGAATCAGGAGTACAATTACACTTTGCAATGCAAACTCAAATAAATGTTAACACAATACAGCCTTGACTTATTTCTTATTTTTTGTAGGTTCCTTTACATTGGCTCCCTGCAGAGAACTTAGCTCAATACTACCCAGAAATGACTACAAAACCCAGTGAACAACTAGTCAGTGGAGGCAGACAGGCTGATGAGTGCACAGAGAAAGAAGCTGACAGGGATCACTGAGGCACAAAGGCGGCTCCCTGTAGCAGATGAATAATCAGTCATTCATTTTGTATAACATCAGTATTTATAATCAATAACTCTTAAGTTGTTGATTCCACTGAACACCATCAGTTTGTGAAACAGGACAGGGGAGGCTTTTTGCAGATTTGATATGATAGGGTCTCTTAACCTAAGAGCGGCTCTTGAGATTCTTGGACCTGCGTGTCCAGTGATTCCAATTGCTTTATAGACACACATCAAATCATCACTTAACTTCTTTATCAAACTAGATGTTTATTTGACAAACTACATGAATAAACTACGAGCACAGAAACTAATTCACTACATTGTAGCATAAATAGTATGGAGCAGATTAATCTAAATCATTAAATTAATATCAAATTATGTATTTATGAACAATATCTTTAGAGTTATTGCAATCACTAATAAGAATTACAACTTCAATAGTAGAAATTATCCAGTGCCACCCAGTTTTTTGCTAAAACAGGGAAAACTTGTGAATTTGACATTAGTGTAAAGTCTCTTAATCTCAGAGGGTACTACGGAGTTCTTCGACCTAGTGTACAGTGATTCCAATTTACTTTATATACACACACAAATCAAATAGCTAGCTTGATTCTTTATACATGAGATGTTTTATTTGACAAACTATAACCAGACTACTACTGTAAAGAAAATAACTACTAATAAAATGATTAGTTAGACCAAACTAAATGACCAGAGTTACTAACAGAAATAATAAAATAGAAAATAGCACATAAACTAGAATAAAGGAGAGAGATTGATGGAAGATACATGGCATTGACTCACTGCCCAATGACAAAGTAGATGAATGATGAAACAAAGGCAAAGTTCAAAGGATGAATATCTGAGTTAATTAATTCAATGTGACCAGTTAAATTCTAAGTGGTGGTTATCTAGACCAAATTAAAGAGTGGGGTTATTTACCCAAAATTTGGTTTTTAGGTTTGGTAAATTCAGCAGTTGAGGTTTGAGGAGGCATCAGAGAAGATTGTAGGTAATTTGCTATTCAGAGATTGGTTTAGCGTTTACTGATATCTTACTAAATATGGTGAAGTTTGCTGGATTAAGCCCTAAATTCAGGCCATTTAATTTAGCGTCTAATCATCAAACTCTCTAATATCTGTAAGATGTATATGCAGTATTTCCGTTCCTGGATGGATGGGAGTGAAGGGTGGCTGCAGAGTTCTGTCTGGTCCTGCTGGATCTCTGCCGGACTCACTTTATCACCAGTGACTCTTTTTGGACATCAGTGGACATGTGGTTTCATCTCTGGCTCCATCTCCAGTCTCTATCCTGTCTGTCTCTCACTTCTTTACAGCATGAGTCTCTGTGCCCTTGCAGAGGAGCTGGCTCACATTTTCAGGGGCAAAGGAGGTAGAGAGAGGAGGGAGACAGAGATGGTCTTGAGGCAGGATGCAGAGTTGGAAGGAGGTTCTGGATAGACTGTTGTTGTGCCATGAGGTGCTGGAGTCCTGAGGAGGCCATTCAGAGCCTTGGTGTGGAGTCTTTCAGTCATATCTGGAGCAGGTTGAAGAAGATTCTGGAGGATTTGCTCTTCATGCCATGAGGCACTGGGCCTGCAGAGTGGGACAGCATGTCTCTGTCTCTGGGTCATCATTGTTTCCCTCCCCCTCCCAGCATGTGGGAGAGGGAGAACAGGAGAAATGCAGTGGAAGGGATGAAGACCAGAACCTGACTGAGCTGAACTGACTTCAGAAGAAAGAGTAGAGAGCATTCAGACCAGCTGAGGCTTTTTATGATCTTTGTTGAAGGAGTCCAGTGGAAGTGTAGTGACCACTGGTTCCCTCCCCATCCACCAAGTTAACTGAGATGATATTCTTTTAACTTATTTAATGTTAATACTGCTGTGTTTTACTTTATTAAAGTTTCTCTATGTGAAAGCTCCCTCTCTCTCAGCTGTAAGCTGACACCCAAGCAACCTACTCATGTGAAACCACAGAGACAAAACTTGACCAATTGAATGAAATTAATCAACAAATTAACCAACACAGATGAACCATGGTATCAGGAGCATGTAGGAAGGTGTACTGCAACAGGCAGATCTATGTATGATTGTGTCTGTAGAAGTTAATCCACAACCAATCCCACATGTATCACATTCTAGATCCTTATCAGAAGGAGGAAAAGGAAGAGGATCTATGTGGAGACTGATGTTTTGACATTGTAACAAGTGATACTTATATGACAGTAGCTGAGGAATGAAAGCATAGTTAACTAGCATGGAAATCTTAATGTAATGTTTCTATTTCCAGGCAGGGGAGAAAGGAAGAGGCCATTCCCAGCTTTGGATGTGTCTGGCAGGATTAAAGCAGGAATGTGCAGGGCATAAAAGCTCCTCCTCCTGGTGTATGTCTCTGGAGTTCCCTTGGAGTCCAAGAGGAGGAGGGAACTGGTCTTATCTGTTTATTCTGTGAGTCATAAAAGGCTTAAGCCTTAAGCACTTAGGTGCCCACGTAGTCTCTGATGGATTTCCTGGGGAGATACTCAGAGAATGAGAAAGGATTAAAGTTATTATTTATGCTCATTGATATGCTACAAGAGGAGACAGGTAGAGATTAACCAGTTATAGCACTTGGGGTCCATTTACGTTGATATTTCATTCTTATTATATTATTGATTAATAGTTTATTTGAAGTTATATCTTAATGGCAATAGTTTATATATTATTGACTAATAGGTTGTCCATTTTACTTTTTAATGATTATTTCCCTTTTGATTGTTTTTTTGTTTTCATTTCAGTTGCAATAACAATGTGTTAATAACCCTGACATTTAATCACGTACACTATATTTGTTATTTTAAAAAGGCTAGAAATGCATATAGAATCTTCAGCCTATATGAAACTTTTATTTTCTCCCCAGCTTTCCTAGATTTAACCCATTAAGTAAACTTTGCAATAACAGAAAGGGACTTCACCACAGGTGAGCGTCCTGCTTGCTACAGTATCATGGGAGGGATGCATAACTCAACGATGGCAACACAGATAGCTCAAAATGCAAGCAAATTCTAAAGTTATTTCTTCAGTAAAACATCATCATAAATCCAATGTAAACCATTAAACTTCTTAATAAATGGCGCTTATACCCGGCATCTATGATTGCTTTATTGATACGATAATTTGATTAGTTTAGGGTAGCGGTGATTTACAGCTATTTGAGCTGGTGATCAGCTATTAAACAGGTGGCTCACCTGTTCAGACTGAGAACGGAGAGTGCCTTAACTGCTATTGATCAAATATGAAATAGAGATAATTGAGATTCAGGCACAGCTTCAGGTATAGAGGAATCTGACTCCAGTTTACAGCACTCTCAGCACTGGTAAAGAAATAATAAAATATGTCAAAGGTAGTAACAGGAGGCACAGGCACTGGATTCAGGAGTGGCGGTGAGGAGAAAAGCGCTCCCTTTTTTCCAGGTGTAGAGGTGAAACCTGCGCCTGTGATTCAACGTTTGTACTTTACTGTAATGATATTATATTGTTGATAAAGCCCAATTTATCTGCTTTCCAGAATCAACTGGAATGCCTTCAATAGCACACACTGATCAGGAGTTGAGTCATCAGAGAAGAGAGGCTGTGAAATCCTGTCGGTGCCGACAGAGTCTGGTAGTAATTAAGAGGATAAGGACATGATTAACCGATGCACTTCCGTGCTATCAGTTAAGACATACTGTATCTATGCGGCTACATGTAGACCACTTATCTTTTTTCACGTTTAGCCTTATGTCAACTTTGCTAACAACAGCTAAGCTAATTTGCAAGTAAGGCTAAGTGGTGATTAGCTTTACTAGCATGATTAGCATACTAATAAACATGGTGGTTGTAAGAATGTTGCTGTAGAGGGCGGAATTGGTCAAGTGGTTGCACTGTCACCTCACAGCAAGAAGAGTACCGGGGCAACTTTCTGTATGGAGTTTTGCATGTTTCTCCCCGTGTCATCGCGTGGGTTCTCTCCAGTACTCTAGCTTCAGCCTCCACCATCTAAAAACATGCATGGGGATTAGGTTAATTGGCTAATTAAAATTGACCGTGGGTGTGAAACTGCACCTGCGAAGAGGTGGCGACTTGTCCAGGGTGTGCCCTGCCTTCCCCTAAGATAACACAGGATGGGCTCCAGCCCCAGCATGACCCTATGAGGATAAAGCGGTAGATAATGGATGGATGGAATGTTGCTATAAGACAGGCAAAATTACATTTACCATAAGACAGACGATGTTGCACCTTAAACATTTCAACCATTTACATGACCAATATATAAATGAAAGAAGCATTTGGACTATGGGCATTATGAGCACAGAGAGACTGATCATACAGTCTTTGAAAAAGAACCGAACTTCAGTATTATAAATTTGGTCTCAGTAGGTGCACTACTTGTTGAGTGGTTGAAACATAGATCATTGCAAATGAAGATAAATGACATTATAGTAAATCTCAGAGTCACCTCAAGTGGAGACACACATGGATTCTTGTGTTGGTGAGGTGCTTCTCTTTGGGAGGGTTGTCTTTATTGTGACTTCTTCAACAGAAATAATGCTGGACAAATGCAACAACATTTTTCCATAATTTTCACACCACTAGCTACAGGCATGAATTTGGCATCAACATTGCACTAAACACTGGCACTGGCTTGGAGTTCTGAATGCGTGGCGTGCTGCTTGTTGGGAGTAGTATTGCTGGCCTCTGAAGTCCGACTTCATGTTAGAAAGACATGTGAGAAATTCTGAATTTTGTCAATGGGGTAAGAACACTGTCATGTTTTGTAAGTCATATGGTGCTCCTAACTTTGGCATTGACATTGACTGTTGCAGTCCAGTAAAGTGCTACTTGTTGGGTCAGTTTTGTGAGCAAAAGCAACTGGGCCATTGAGGCCATATTTGCAAGAGATGCCTCTCAGATCACCTCAAACAAAGACACTGATGGAGATTGTGTTTCCTAAGTTACTTCTCTTTGGGGTTATCTTGGTTCTGATTTCTTCAACAGGCATATTGCTTGACAAATGCAAAGACAACAGGTTTCCATAATTTCCACACCACTGCTTCACAGGCATGGTGGCATCGTGACCACCTAAACACTGCGCACCGACTTGAGTTCTGGAATGCAGTAAGTGCTACTTGTTGGGGTAGTCTTGCTGGCCTCTGGAAGTCCCGGCTTCATTTAGAAAGGAACTTATTTGAGAATTCTGAATTTTGTGTGGGGTAGAGCTTTCACTTTCTCATGTTTTGTAAGTCATACTAAGATTACTCTAGCACTTTAGTGAAACTTGACTGTTGCAGTCAGTAAGTGCTACTTGTTGGGTCAGTTTGCTGTGACAAAAGCAACTGAATACGATTGAGGCCATATTTTACACAGATGCCTCTCAGATCACCTCAAACAAAGACACTGATGGATTGCTGTTCCTAAGTACTTCTACTCTTTCAGGTTGTCTTGGTTCTGATTTCTTCTTGGGCATATTGCTTGACAAATGCAAAAGTAAGCAGGTTTCCATAATTTTCACACCACTAGCTAAAGGCATATATTTGGCATCAACATGCAGCCTAAACATGAGCATGACGAGGTTCTGAATGCAGGAAGTTGCTACTTGTTGGGAGTAGTGGTGGTGACCTCTGAAGTCCAGCTTCATTAAAAAGGGTTAATTGAGGCAATTCTGCATTTTTGTCAGTGGGTTAAGAATACTGGCATGTTTGTAAGTCAAATGAATTACTCTAACTTGAGCATTGACTTGACTGTTGCATCACAGTAAGTGCTACTTGTTGGGGCAGTTTTGCTTGACAACCAGCAACTGAATATCTTCAATGCCATATTTACAAGAGTCCTCAGATCACCTCAAATTCAGACACATTTTGTTCTTGACCAATGTTCATAAGGTGCTTCTCTTTGGGGACATCTTGATTGTGAGTTCTTCAACAGGAAACTAGCTAGACAAATACTGAGACTCAATCACTTTCTATCACTACATATTTGGCAAGAAAGGAGCTTTACTGATGGAGCTCAACTACTGTACATGCCACAATGTAGCAATGGGTTGGACTGAGAAAATCATTCCAATTTAGAAATGGCCACCCCTAAACAACACCTAGAGGCATGCAAATCATTTGAGGTGTTCCAAAGCCACTGTTTACTAATCCAGTAGTCGAGGCCATAAAAGCTTCGCAAGAAAAAGAGGTGAGGTTGAGGGTGAACATGGCTGCATTGAGAATTTGAGATGAGCACATCGTGTAAGAAACATCACTTGTGCAGCTGCTGGTTCGCAGTGCAGAGGGCTGAAAGAAACATGTTGGACTATGGACAAGGCGTATATGAACTGAAGACTGAGTCACTGTAAGTCTTGCAGAAAAAGGCCGAACTGAGTCATTGCCTTAAGTTTGGTCTCAAACAGGTGCTATATTGCCCCAGTCTGGTTGAAGACATGATGTTTCAGTGAATCAACGATGACGAACTGTAATCACTCTCAGGATGCTCAAAGTGGAGCCACACATGATTCTTGTGTTGAGTAAGTGCGCGCCTCAACTGATTTGTCTTGGTTGTGACTTCTTCAACTTCATGAAATAATGCTGGACAATGCGACAACATTTTCCCCTAATTTTCACACCATGTGCTTCAGGCATGAATTTGGCATCAACATTACCCCTAAACGCTGGCACTGACTTGAGTTCTGAGATGCAGTAAGTGCTGCACTTGTTGGGGTAGTATTGCTGGCCTCAAGTCTGACTTCATTCCCAGAAAGACATATTTGGTAAATTCTGCATTTTGTCGTTGGGATAAAACACTGGCACGTTTTGTAAAGTGTGATGGTTGCTCTCAACGAGGCATGGACTTGACTGTTGCGTTCGGTATGTGCTACTTTTTGAGATGCAGTTGGATGATAGCCAAAAGCCATTGGAATATCTTCAATGCTATATTTAACAGAATCCCTCTCAGATGCCTCAGTGGAGACTTACCCACTCTGTGGTTCTTGTATTGGTAGGAGAACTTCTTTTTGGGGTTTTCTTGGTTGTGACTTCCTTCAGCTGGGCGCTTATTTGCTTGACAAATGCAAAGACAACAGGTTTCCCTCGTTTTCTACTGCTGGCTATAAAGGCATATCTTTGGCGTCAACATTACCCAAGCTTGTGAGGCATGACTTACAGGTTCTGAATACAGTAAGTATACTTGTTGGAACAGTTTTATGACAATAGCAACTGGGTATATCTTGAAATACCATCTTACAGCAATCCCTCTCAGATCACCTCGAAATGGAGACACACATGAGGATTCTTGTATTACCATGAAATTACTTCTCTTTACCAGGGTTGTCTTGGTGTGTGGAGTTCTTCAACAGGAAACTAGCTGAGACAAATACTAGGATAATCCACTTTCTATCACTATATATGTGTGTGGCTTGAAAACTTACTGATGGAGCTCAACTGTATTTACATGTGCCACCAATACTTAACTAATGAGGTTGGACTGAGAAAAGTCATTTCCAATTTAATTGGCCACTCAACAACTGCTAAAGGCATGCAAATGTTTAAGTGTTAAGAAGCCACTGTTCTTTTTCAATAGTCAGAGGCCGTTTAAAACTTCAACTTAAAAGAGAGGGTGGGGTTGAGTGAACATGCTGCATTGAGGAATTTAAGATAGAGCACATCCGTGTAAGAAACATCACATGCACAGCTGCTGATTCGCCCAGTGCAGAGAGGACACCAGAAAGAAGCATTTGGACTATGGACAAAGCAATTATGAGCTTCAGAAAGACTGAGTCATATGTAGTCTTTGCAGAAAAGACTAGAATTTCAGAATGTTACCTTAGGTTTGGTCTCAGTAGATTGCTACTTGTTGGGGTGGTTGAACATGATGTTGCATGAAGATAGTAAATTACATTGTAATCAATCTCAGGATCACCTCAAGTGGAGACACACATGATTCTTGTGTTGGTGGTGCTTCTCTTTGGGGTTGTCTTTGTTGCTTGACTTCTTCAGCAGAAATAATGCTGGATCAGTACAGCAACAGCATTTTCCAGATTTTTCTCACACACTAGCTACAGGCATAGATTTGGCATCAGCATTACTCTAAACACTAGCACTGACTTGGGTTCAGGATGCAGTGGTGTTGCCATATTCAAGGGTAACGTTGCAGGCCTCTGAAGTCCAAGCTTCACTTGAAGACTTATTTGACAACAAATTCTGCATTTTGTCAGTGGGATAAGAACACTGGCACATTTGTAAGTCATGCGGTTGCTCTCAGCTTGAGCATGGACTTGAGCTGTTGCATTCAGTAAGTGCTGCTACTTTTGGGGCCAAAGTTTTGCTTGACAAGCTATAACTGGAATCTCTTCCAATGCCATATTTTACAAGGAGTCCTCTCAGATCACCTCAAGTGGGAACACACATGCGTTCATGTGTTAGTGAAATTTGTCTTTTTTGGGGTTGTCTTGGTTTGTGACTTCTTCAGCAGGCATATTGGCAATACATGCGAATGCACAAACAACAGGTTTCCCTAATTTGCTACCACTATTGAAGGCATATGTTTTGGCATCAGAAACATTACCCAAACACTGGCAGGCGAACAGCTTTGGGTTCTGAATGCAGGAAGTGCTACTGCATTGGGAAGTTGGTGTTAGTGACCTCTGAAGTCCCAACACATTTACAAGAGACTTATTTGACAAATTCTGCATTTTGTCAGTGGAAAGAACAGCTACAGCTTGTTTCCTGTCAAGTCCTATGAATTACTCTAGCAGGCATTGAAACATTCACCTTTGCATTACAGTAAGTGCTACTTGTTGAGGCAGTTTTGTGACAATAGCAGCTGAGAATATCTTCAATGGCCACCATCAACCACAAGAATCCCTCTCAGATCACGTCAAATGGAGACACACATGAGTTCTTGTGTTCATAAGTGCACTTCTCATTAGAATTTGTCTTGGTTGTAAGAGTTCTTCAACAGGAAACTAGCTAGTTCGTGCTAGAGATAATCATTTTCTATCATTATATGTTGTATGGCTTGAAAAACTTTACAGATGGAGCTCCACTTCTATTACATACCACAATCAACGTAATAGGTTGGACTGAGAAAAAATCATTCAATTTAAAAGTAGCCACTCAGCAACTACCTAAAGGCATGCCAAATGTTTACTGAGTGTTCAGAGAAAGCCTGTTTACTTTCAATGAAGTCGGAGGCCGTTAAAACTTCAACAAAGAGGGTGGGGTTGAGTGAACATGACTGTTCAGAAATTAAGATAGAGCACATCCATGTAAGAAACAAAACATGCACATGACTGCTGGTTAGCAGTGCAGAGAGGACACCAGAAAGAAGCATTTGGACTATGGATGGGCAAGCGTGAGCACAGAGAGAGACTGATCACGGTAAGTCTTTGAAAAGGGCCCGAACTTAGTATTGCCTTAAATTTGGTCTCAGTAGAGGTGCTACTTGTTGGGTGAACGAACATGATGTTGCACATGAAGATAAAATTACAGTGTAATCAATCTCAGATCACCTCAAGTGGAAACACACACACATGATTCTTATTGTTGGTAGAATTAGCTCTCTTTGGGGTTGTCTTTGTTTGTGACTTCTTCAGCATGAAATAATGCTGGACAAATGCAACAGCATTTTTCCATAATTTTCACACCACCAGCTACAGGCATGAATTTGGCATCAACATTACCTAAACACTGTAGCACTGACTTGGAGTTCTGAGATGCAGTAAGGTGCTACTTGTTGGGAGTGTAAGTATTGCTGGCCTCTGAAGTCCACGGCTTCATTGAGAAAGACTTATTTGATGAATTCTGAATTTTGTCAATGGGGTTAAGAACACTGTCATGTTTTGTAAGCTCATATCAGATTCTTTCTAGCCTGGCATTAAACTTGACTGTTGCAGTCAGGAAGTGCTTCTTGTTGAACAGTTTTGCTTGACAAGAAGCAGCTGAATAATTGAGGCCATATTTTACAAAGTCCCTCTCAGATCCACCTCAAACAAAGACACATGATGGAGATTGTGTTCCTAGTTGCTGCTTCTACTTTGGGGTTTTCTTGGTTTCTGACTTCTTCAACAGGCATATTGCTTGAAAGCAAATGCAAAGAGATTAACAGGTTTCCCTAATTTTTCACACCACTAGCTACATGCATGGTTGTCGTAATCATCTTGCTAAACACTTGCACTGAGCTTGAGTTCTAGATGAAGTACAGTGCATACTTGTTAGATGAGTTGCTGACCTCTGAAGTCCTGGTTCATTAAAGACTTAATTAAGCGATTCTGCATTTATGTCAGTGGGTTAGAGATACTGGCATGTTTTCTAAGTCATATGAATTACTCTAACACTTGAGCATTGACTTGACTGTTGCATTCAGTAAATTGCTACGCGATAGAGGAATGATTTAGTAATAAAAGCAACTGAATACCCGTTGAGGCCATATTTTACAAGAATCCTTCTCAGATCACCTCAAATAAAGACACTGATGGGATTGTGTTTCATAAGTTGCTTCTCTTTAGGGTTGTCTTGGTTGTGACTTCTTCAGCAGAAATAATGTGCAATGGACAAATGCAAAAACAAGCACTTCCCTAGATTTTTACACTAGCTACAGACATGAATTTGGCATCAACATTGCCTAAACACTGGCACTGACTTGAGTTCTGAGATGCAGTAAGTGCTACTTGTTGGGAGTGATGTTACTGGCCTCTGAAGTCCCGGCTTCATTAGAAAGACTGTTTAGATGAATTCTGAATTTTGTCAATGGGTTAAGAATACTGGCATTTTAGCAGGACATTAACTGACTGTTGTATTCAGTAAAGTGATGCTACTATGCAAATTAGATTACTCTGCCAATCACTTTTGGCTCTGACTGATATCTTTTTTTTGATGCAGAGTTATTGAGACAAGGCTTTCTGTACATGATATCTATCCTTAACCGAAACTTACTGTATCATCTTACCTTAAATGTGAATCTGTCCTATGGCTAACCCAGCACCTGGCCAGTCGACAGAGGACCAGGCTGCATGGCGCCCTGCAGTCCCTGGATCATGATGGGAGCAGCTAGTCCAACATTTCAGAACGTGTCTCAGTAGACATGGATGAGAGCTGTGTGTAGAAAAGGCTATGATGGAGATGCACCTCAGGTGGCTGCCCAGCAGTAATGCTCGCTCACACTTTCTTCCGCTGATGGTGGACAGTGACCTCATGTCCCGGGTTATGAGCACTTACACGGACTCTTCAGGTGAACAAACTTGGCTGGTCATTGACAAGCGGAGGGCTAATGTACCATGAAGGGCTGCACTGAAGTAATTTTTTAACATACTCTCCAGAAGTTGTTGATGAACAAGTCATCAATAGGAGCAGAAAGAGCGCAAGTTGATGCACCAAAATATTCGCAATGAGGTTTCAAGTAGTAATCCTGTATTCCTCGTCATTGGGAAAGTTCTGCGTCAGATCCCATGCCGTGCGGCAGGCATCTTTGCTGTTTTCCGTCACCCGGTTCTTTGTACTGCCAGAGGAATGACTGATGTGTTTCCTCTGTCTGATCACGTTATGGTACCTGAGACAAACATTTATATAAGAAGATGATTTTCCAAGAATCTGATGTCATTGAAACACCATATGCCACATTTTGAGACAACACCCAGTGGTGCATTAGCGGGTAGTGCTCGTGGAAAATATTGAATAGTCAGCGAGAAAGAATGGAATTCTTGGGACCTCAGGTTGGTTGACTAGCATTTATTGGCAAGATTCTGATATATCAGAGACTATGAACTTTATGCGTGGACAACTGTACAGCTGCAGAGTCATACATATTTACTGCCTCCCTATGGTGCTCAGCCTTATAAACTAACACCCAGTTACATGTACAAGTATATTACCTTGTTACTCTTGATTAGCATTACAGTCAAGCAGACATATCATTTCTAAGCCTCTGAACTAACAGTGGCGCCTGTTGTCTTACTTTGACTTGCTCAGCCATTGGCCTTATCAAAGAGACTGGCTGGCAGACTCCTCTGACCTTGGTTACCCGAGTCAGCTTAGAGAATAACTAGCTTCATTTTGTTTTCCTTAGAGACACTGTGCTTCAAACTTGCATTCTGGAGGGACAGTTTCACCAGGATTTACTGCTGTAAAAAGGACACTAGCCAACCCTAGTACTTTAAATTTTGGAAAAATCCGCCAAAAAATCCAGTCACCTCCACGGTTCAGAAGGTGCCGGGTTCGATGTTCGGCCCGGCCTTGACATAATGTTTTCTCTCGGGTACTCTGACTTCCTCACCATCCAGAAATATGCATGGGGATTGAGGTTAATTGGCTAATTTAAATTGCAGCACGTGGGGTGTGAATGTAGTGGTTGTCTGTCTCTATGTGTCCTGTGATGAGCTGGAGACTTGTCCAGGGTGTACACTTTATTCCGCCCTAAGACAGCTGGGATAGGCTCCAGCCCCCAAATACAGCTTACATGTTGATGTATCAGCAGTGACCACTCAATAATATAATATATGATACAATATGAACTGGAGCAGGTACTTTAAAATTTGAGAAATTTTGTAGAACAGTGTTGTATTGACAGCTAACAGACCATTGGTGAAATATGTTTGGTAAATAATAATAATAGCTGGTTAATGGAGTGCTTTGCTATGTGTATTTGTATACTTGCTTAAGTGCCCGATAACTGAGTGGATCAAGCTGGCTCCAAAAGTTTTGTCTTCACTTTCTCCAGGTGGGAAATGAGTAGCGTGTCTTCTGTTAAACACCTTCAGTTGTGTTCAGTTCTATTTCTAATCTAGCTTTGATCTGTATTCTAATCTGCTTTGATCTGTGCTGCACCTTCTATTATGTTTACATGTTGGATTACTCCAGACAGACATAAAGAGTAACTAAGTATTGTTAAGGAAAATCAATAAGTGCATTATTACACCCATCAGTCCCCTAGTGTCCAGTGTCCAGTACAGTGGGGATCACCTGTCTACCAGACTGACACCTGTAACTCTGACACTTGATATAACTAATAACTCATCAAGGCTACCAGTCATCTCCTAAATACTTCTAAAATGTATGTCATTTTTCTGCAGGATAAAGTATACAAATTCCAGAACAGTCTCATGCACCCATTAGGAAGTTTTCCATTTGAGAAAATGTCATTTCAGTTGAGATTGGATTGAACCTGGGGTTGTTTTCTGTCATTCTGTCTGTGCTAGTCAATCTTTGACTGAGCACTTTAGCTGTAACTGGTAGCTAACTAGCTGCTTAGGAAGTGAACTACTAGCTGTAGAGGCAATAATTGTTTGAGTCTGTATCACGATTTCAAAGCCCTAAGATGACATCTTCAAAATATGTTTATTAGTCTGACCAGCAGACTAATACTGGAATTGTGGAACCACTTTAAAAAATGAAAAAATGAATCAATTATCAAAATGAGTTGCAGATCGAGCCCAATGGTAGATTACTCTGTAATCCTTTTGGCTCGGCTGACATCTTTTTGATGCAGGTATTGAGATATCAATGAGGTTATCAATCATATGAGAATGACGCTGATAGTCTGTCAATCCTTAACCTAAAGATTACTGTATATCTGTATATATCATCTTACAGTAAATCTGAGTCCATCCCGATATTAGCGATGTCTTCATCCTCCTCACAATGTCCTAGAGTCGGTTGCTGTTATCTGACAATTCATCACCTTCAACTCAGCAGATGAAAGGGAAAGCCTGCTGCTTTTTGACGAGGGATGGGATTTGAACCCATGCGGGCAAAGCCCAATGGATTAGCAGTCCATCGCCTTAACCACTTTTCCCGACCAAGGGAAATGGGGCAAAAGGGACTGCCTGGGAGGGGGGAAAAAGAAATTTGAGAGGAAGGGAAGAGAAAAAGAAAAGAGGAGAAAAAAGGGAGGAAACATACACATCTTGTTTTTTACTCTTTTATCTTTTGTAACTTTGTTTACACACTTCTGCAGTTATTACCAAGGTTTCCTCATGACTTTAATTTTCCATTGTCTCTTTGTGGGATTCGAGACACATTAACACTTCAGTAACACAAGCGCTTTGGACATAGGTGCTAGTAAAATGCAAACAAATGTATTCTGAGTGTATATAACCTGTATACATAAATAACTCTACATCATGTTTCTCCTCATTTTTTTGTTAACATCAATTATTTCAGAGAATTAGCTCAGCACATCTGTGCAGCACAAATGAATAAAACAAATTCCCAAATTGAGCAAGAGTGTATTTGGGTTTGTGAATAAATGTAAAATGATTTTGCAAATAATTCTGGCTTTAGTTTTTCACCTATGTATGACACCTCACTGTCCAGTTTTTTCAAGAGGAAATTCAATAAATATGTGAAGGCTATTATTATTAAACTTTATTGTAACATTGTAACACAGAGAGGGAGAGGAGATGAACAACAGGGGCAGTGACAAAGATGAGCAACACACACACACACACACACACACACACACTGCTGCTTGAGTGCAGACCAAGAAAGTGTAAGTACAAAGTTTGAGTTTGAGTATAAAGTTTAATAAAGTGTAAGATAAGCGGAGGATAAGTAGAAGCAGAAATAGTTTACCTACTGAATAAGACCACGACTTCCAACTGAAAACCGATAACTGTGATGAAGTGACAGCCAAAACTTTTATAAGCATTTTGAGACAGTGTGTGCATCCCACGTGAGCTTAAAGCTGTGCTTCTGAAAATGAGATGCATGCACATCTCAATGACCTGAACTGTGTGCCATACTTGTTTCTAAGACATATATTGTGTTTCTATTCCAGCAGGTATGAGCTGAGCCCCAGGAACACGCCATGCATGTGCGCACACATGCACACAGAGAGAACAGACAGACAATAACGGTTTGGCCACTATGATACACTCTTCCTCCAGTCATCCAGGGTTCAGTCCTGAGGCTTGACAGTACCACTGCCCTTGGCTAGGTGTGTTGAGTCTTTTATTTTTTTGTCCTGGCCACACCCCTTGCAAGTGTAGTGGTACTTTTCCTTCATCAGCCTCTTCTTTGGTGGTTTCTCCCTTGCACTAATCATCCATCTTCCTGGGCAGCTTACCATTTCAGCCCCTCAGGCTGCGCGTTGCCTTGGCTGGGATGGAAGGAAGCAGCTGGAGAGGAGCTTGCTGCAGTGAAGGAGCATCCAAGACATGGAGGAGACTTCGGATATGGAGGAGCATGCATATGGAGAGAGCATGTGGAAATGGAGTGCAGAAATGAGGAGCATGCAACTGAGAGCTTGCTGGAATGGAGGAGGCTGGCCAAAATGTGTGGAAGGAACTGGGGAGGTGGAAATGACGGATAGGAACACAGGCCTTGTTTGCCGCCAGAGTGAGCTGGCGGGAGAAAGCTTTCCCATCATGGTTTTCAGGCTCTTCAAATGTCATCGCTTCATGTGCATGTTGCACAGGGGCAGCCGGAAGAGTGTTCACTGCAAGGGAGGCTCCTTGGCTAGGCGCAACTAGATTTGGGAAGTACAGTGCCTTGCAGCAGCATGTCCCTGTCCTTCCTCTTATCCTCTAAGCAACTAAAAACAAAAGATTCTGTTATTTTATACATGTGGCGTATCCTTCCCCTAAGGATTCATGTACAAGTATTTTCTAGCAGTATGTGGGTTTTCTCTAGGTTAATTCTTTATATACTGTCTTGACTGTATGGGAAGGTTAGCAATAACACATACCATAAAGAGACAGTGGTATTGTTAACTGGCCACGAGGGCAAGTTTGTCTGTTCCAGGACTAGCCCTGCTGTCCCTCCAGCAGCTGTTTGATGTGGCTGTAGATGCTGACAATGGACTGAGGATGGGCATGGTTTTCCCCTTTTGCTGTCACTTTGGCCTGTTCATTAACACTGCTCAAACTCTTTGGCAAGTCTGGAGACAAACACATTCACATGACCCTGTTTACTTCAGGGTCCTGGGCTGCTAGTGTGGAGTCATGTATAATCTGTGGGAGAAGATGGCATGGACTGCTGAACAAGGATGTTAAGCCTAGAAAGAACCAAACATGATGGCGTCCAACAGGGACTGCGATAAAATAATTTGCACTTAACACTTTTCACAGTGACATGGCCTGTCTCTTATTCAATTGATTTGTATTCAACCAAGATGATTAGCAAATTGTGGTCAAGCACCTCTCTGCCTGCAGTCCAGGACGAGAGCCACTTGGCAGCCTGGAATTGCTCTCCACGGTCCTCCCGGTTCACATGCGTGCTTTCTTTAGCCTTCTGGGTGTACTGAAACCCAGTGAAAGAACCCATCCACTTATGCTCCATCTTCTCCAGGAATTTAGTATATAATTATGGGTGAAAAATAATTACTATTTTGTACCTTGAAGGTGCCTTGTCCATGGCATGGAGGCTGCTGCAGGTGGACTATGTGCTGCCTCCTCCAACAGCTGACAAAGCGGTGATTGTGCGGTTCAGAGCCAGCTAGATGGGCTGACAAGGCATCAACTGCCTCCCATCCCACAACACCTCTCAGGAGTCACACTGGCTGGTCTGAAGAGTGGTGAGTAGAAAAATGAAACCAAGCAAATAAATGTTCACTCTTGTTTCTAATTTATGTGAGCAATAGGTGATTTGCAGCATATATCTTATTAAATGTAGCCTCATTTACTTCAATTAAATATTGTGTTTTGAGTGAGGCGTTCACAAAGTGTTATTGAAACCTTTGTGACGAGGGAGTTCGGGTTCAGTGCAGCAGCCTTGCAGCTGGTCTTTCCACACAGTAGTTTGGAGGATCACTAGCCACCAGCTCAAGCTGACATGTTACAGTATATGGTGCCATCTGCCTCCTCCTGCTCCCACTCCTCAAGCACCTAGCTGAGGGATGTCAGGGACCTGATATGGAGCAAGCAGGTCCCCTCTGTTGATCTGGCCCAATAAATATTCCTTTCTATGTAAGCTCATCTGTAAACAAGTGTAAACACAAAAAGATTGAAGAAAGGGACATACACGGACTAATCTTCACTTAGCCAGAAATGCATACTCAGCAGTGGCCCTTTGCCACCAAATTATCAAGAGAAATTAAATTTAACTTAAATTTAAAATTAAACTTAAAGCAAACAACAACTTCTGGCACTGTGGGCAGAGTAATGTATGCCAAGGCAAAAATTCTCAGTTTGTGGCTGGTTTATTGTTTTGAGTGAGGCTTAAACAAACATGTATCTGTCATGCTGGTAAAAAAATGCCCACCCCCAAGTGCAGTACATAGGCCTCTTCCTACTTCCCACCTACACTCTAGATCAAAATTTTTAAGACCAGTTGCAAAAAAATTGCAAGAATTTACATTTTGCACTGTTCAATCTCAAGAAGAGTTCCTAAAGTTAGTGCTTCAAGATGCAAAAGAAAGAAATGGGAGTGAGGAAAAAAAATCAGTGAACAAATTTATCCAGAGAAATAACATCAAATCTTTTGAGACCATCCTGTATGTTCCACTGATCTAAATCCAGTTGAGAGTGTTGGGGTTGGATGGCAAGGATTTACAAAAATGGACACCCAGTTCAAGGACAGTGGATGCCCTCCATGAAGCCTATCTTCAGCACATGGAGCAACATCTACTAGCCTCCCAAAGCACTATCAGCATGCCCTTTGAAACTAGTTTTGATGGGAGCAGGCGACTCGTTACTGAGATCCTTTTTATTTTTTTTTTTTTTCTATTTTAGGTTGGTTTTTTTGAGATGTGGTCTTAAACTTTTGCCCAGTCAGCTGATGAACAGCCTATTTTAGCTAGTTGTTTGCAATAAATTGCTGACTCAATTTTTTTGTCTGCTACCATTTCTTCTTTTTGCATTTTGAAGCCACTACTGAGAACCTAAGATCCAACAGTGCAAAAATGTAAATTCTTGCAATTTTCAACTGGTCTTAAAATTTTGACCAGGTGTGTATATCACGCCTTTACCTGTGCCACTACTGCCCTCAAATTATCTAAACCATATATTAGCTAAAGTAACCAAAAACAAAACCTAAACATATACAGCAATCAATTACACAGAATAATAAACAAATGAATTAACAAAATGACCACTACTATTTCTACTAAGAAAACTAAATACATTCAACACATGTCTTCTAGGGTGTGCTTTGGTGGTGTATTAGTTAGCACTGTCACCTCACAGCAAGAAGGTACCAGGTCGAAATTCCCTTTCTGTGTGGAGGTTAGTGTTTCTCCCTGTGTCTGTGTGGGTTCCTCTCCAGGTACTCAGCCTCCCACCATCCAAAAACATGCATGGGGATTAAATAGATTAATTGGCTAATTTAAATTGATCGTGAGTGTGCAGATGTAGTGTAGAGTGGTGTGTCTGTCTCTATGTGTCTCCTGTGATGAACTGGACACTTGTCCAGGAGTGCACCCTGCCTTTCACCCCTAAGACAGCTGGGATAGGCTCCAGCCTCCTGCATGACCCTGTGAGGATAAAGTAGACTCTGTATGTGAGTAGGGGGTGCCTAAGAGAAAAGAGCAAGAGGGATGTAATCACTCCTGGTCTTACTGTGGTGTTGTTCTGAGATCTCTCTTACCAGTAGGGTTTTCCAGGTGGGGGTGAATTCTGGCGCAGAGCACAACCATGGGTAGCATTGGCCAAATTGTTGGAGTGGGACATCAGGCGAGACATCAAAGCTTCTAAAGGGTTGAGGCTCCCTCAGCATCTACCTCCTTGGCCTGGCCCATGTTCCACCTTGATGCCCCCCTCCAGCATGTACATCTGCATATGTAATGCATTGCACCGTAAACCCTAAGAATCAAAATACTCTGTTCAATTCAACATTGTCAACATAGAAAAGAGACATACAATACAGTATGCCACACTTGTACCAGTATACCTGGAATGAATACTGAGTGTGGTGAAAACTCTCAGGGAGGACCCCTACCACACCTAGGGATGTCCAGCTCTTTGCCTCCCCTTTTGCTTTTTGCTTTTTCTTTTGGAGTGCTCCCACCACCTTGTGTACAGGTGCAACACCTGCCCACAGGGTCTTGAGCCCTCCCGGTGCTTCTGCTGTACCCACTCCAGATATAGTGCATGCTGTCATGGCTCACTGGCTGCCCAGCCTGTGGTGTCTGTCTTGAAATCATGCTCCGTATCTCTCCTCCACTCCCTGCGTCTCTCACTAGCAGTGTCTCTTCAGTTTCCCAGGGGCTGATGGTGGCCATAGGCAGCTGTTCCTCAGTGAGAGCATGTCCACTGTGGCTGCTCTTCCACTCCTCTCTCTTGGCCTCCTTCAGGCATTGCATCCTCCTGGTCCCATTCAAAAATGCAGGATGACAGCTTGGCACAAAGGTGCCATATAGAGGAGTGGTGTTCTGTGGTGAGGCCACAGTTAGGCGTCTCATAAAAGGAAGCTGTCAAAGCGCACTGCAGACCTCCATGCAGGTGAAAGAGTTTAGTTACTGAAGACACACCTGTGAAAAACAACCATTGATAGATCAAATTACAAAAAAAAAACATTCCAATCCAAATGTTAAATATGTAACACTCTACCACATAATGCTAAATAAACACACAACTGCTAATCAGACACATATTTCCAATATTACTAATACTGTCTTTATTATTATTCTTATCATTTAATATGAACTATCTGTATCATGTGTTTTCTTCCACACACCCACATTCTTCTTTATCTTCCTATTTTTAAGTTTCACATTTCATTTGGTATTATATTTCCTTACTCCAAAGTGTATTTTTGTTTGCTTATTTGATTATTGATGCTTTGGCAGCATAGTTTCTTATACATTCATGCCAATAAAACAAACACGATATGAGTGATATGATATGATATGAGAGAGAGAGAGAGAGAGAGCACAGCTGATTTTTCACTGGTATGTTTGATAAACAGCAATTTTCACCCACCAGACTGGCTGCAGCGGTCCCGGTCAACATAGATGACCTCAGGTTCAGCTTAGCCCCATTCCTGTAACGAGTGGCGAGTGCGCTTGGCACAACTCTTCAACACCGCATGCACCCGTTGTCAGAACGAGGTTCAGAACACTGGCCAAAACTCATTGCCGATGTTTGTCATCCATGCAGCTTTTCTGCTCGCCTATTTGTAGCCAACTATTGGTGATCTAATAAAACAAACACAATACAAGAAAGTAAATAATTTCCTGTTATGTTTAAATTATATTTATATCTTATATATATATATATATATATATATATATATATATATATATATTTATATATATATATAGTGTATATATATATATATATATATATATATATATATATATATATATATATTTTACTGTTAGAACCCCTAACCTTCTTTGTTTGAGATCCATCTTGGGAATTCTGTACAGGTGAGAAGTGATGACTCCATAATCTCATCCAGATGGCTGAGGATGTCGTTTAGAATGGACTGTCTCAAACCACTGAGCAAGTGGAGGTGGCCTGAAAGGGTGGTGGAGGAAGATAGACAGCTAGCAGGGAGATGAAGAGTAGCTATTTTCCCATGCGTGGCTCACAGTCTGGGAGGTAGCGGATGAGTCTGACAGGGCCACTCACTCACTGTCTTGCTTCTTCTATTGCAGAGACTAACATAGGTAGAAGGAACTGCCACCACTGGTCCTCGGTTTCAGGAGAGAGTCATGCATTTCCCGTCCAAAGCCAGCTGTGTTGTGAGGGACCCAACGAGGAACAGGGCGCCTATTGCCACATCCAGCTGGGAAAGCATATCCTGGCTCCATGGGCAGACCGGCTGGGGCACTTACTGCAACGTGGATCAGTCCCCTCCTACTAGGTAGTAGCGGCTATCACATCAATCTCCTCCCTGACCTTCCTGTAGATCCCGTGGGCCTGTTTCCATTTCTAGGGAACACTGTGGGCATTTAAAGGAATCCCACATCCTCATTGGTGCCCAGATAAACATCCTTTTGCCCGGTAGTACCACCCAGGCTCAGGAGGGAGATGGTTTGGGCTCAGTGGGGTGGCTTAGCGAAGCTTGGAGTTTTTTTTGTTTCCAGCTGGCCTGTAGGCTCATATAAACACTTGGCAATCCACACCTGATCTGGCTTCCTGGATTGCTCTCGAAATTGCTCAGGAAAGAAACCTTTCCAATTGATTGAAGGTGGTTTAGTTGGAGTTACAGTGTGGTGGTGGCACTTGGCAGAGGCCACTTGAGAGTAGAGAGCAGAGATGGCATTGGCAAGCGGTGGTAGTACTGTCCCGACACTGCGGTGATGGCATAATGAATGCTGCATAGTGAACCTGGCTGTGGATGTGGTGCAAAGGTAAGCAGTGCCCTGCCAGCCCCACAGGTTTCACATATCTCACTCTGTATGAGTGGTCAGACAGGTGCTCTGAAAATGTTTCTCCCTCCACAAGCTGGTTTGCACTTGCAGCACTGCACTCCCTGTCCTGCCCCTAATGCTATACCTCTGCATCCTCCTACACTGCCTCCATGTGGTCTTGAACTCCCCCTGCCTCTGTGTCTCCCTCTCTTTATCTTTGTGTCTCCTTTACACATCTCACATGCCTCCTCTCTCTACCTCTGTGCTGACTTGGACGCATACCCACTGCCTCCGTCTCAACTCCTCCTGCCTCACTGGACCCAGCGCCTGGATCTGCTGGCTGGGGCGTGAGTACAAGAGAGGCCATGCTACATGCAACTCAAAATCCTACATTACTAGTTTTCTCTCAGGATTATGCAGATATATATTGTTCAATAAATAAATCCACATGTTACAGTGACTATAATAGTAGATAAGTTTTATTCAGACAAGTGAAAAGACTTTTTGAAAAAAACAAAAAAAGCAAACATGTTTAGGAAGACATCAGGCATTAACTCAAATTCACTCAAAGCCCACCAGAGGAAAAAACAAACAACGAGTAAATAATTTCATCTGCACTTTGTGGAACCCACAGGAGCACTGAAAATCTCCCAGGCGGATCATTATTTTGGCTTCTGCAGGGAACCAAGCATCAGCGAGCGAATTCTCTCAAGGCCTTTTTCCATTTCTTGGCCCCTGGCCGTTTGTAGTTAAAGAAAAGTGGAATAGGCCTTGGGCATGGCTTGAAACAGAATGTCCTCTGGCCTTAACTATCTGGCTGTCCCTGTCTTAGTCATCTGCAAATGGCAGGTGTGTGTGTCGAAGGCTAGAGCTGCCTAGGCTACAGGTGTGCAGACAGACAGATAGCATTTTTCATACAAAGAATAATGTATAGCAACTTTAGAAAAAAAATAAAGCAGAGCAAAACAAAGTGTCATTATTATTTAATAACTGGCATGTTTAATACACATCTACAGGTCAAATCTTGGTTTATTGTCTTTGTCCATACTTTACTTTACGCCCTTGCGGTGTGAAAGACGTCCAATAAACCAAAGTCTCTACACGTGAATAAATTACCATATTAAGTAGCCATGTGCGCACATTCCATGAAGTTATGTTATGGCTTAAAACTCTGAAGTGATTTTACTACTGGACACGTCAATTTTGCTCTGCTCCAAACACGTAGCCAGGCTCCATCAAGGACTTGGAGAAAACTCAGATATCCGAATAAATTACTACTACTCTGACAAGACAAATGAAACTTAACTGAATTATTTAACATCCTAAGGCTTTTCCCGAGAAATCAGGCTAGAGTTTATACGGCTAATAAACAAATAAATAAATATACTTTTGGGCTTCAGTTCTGTCACATCACCACCGTGGCCACCTGGAGTCGCGATATGTAACAGCGACGCTGTGGGTCAAACTCCGTCACAAAAGCGGCAACGTAACACGAGGTTGAAATACAGAGTGGAGATATCATGCTGACAGAACCAGAAAATTAAACCTTCTATTGTTTTGTCACACGGTTTTAACATTCAAACATACAAGGCATTACCTTTATGAGTAAAGCAAGTTTCCAAAACCTTTTTCTCGTATTTTCTGTTTCGTGCGGTGGAAAACATGGCTGCCACTCTAAAGCGATAACCGCGCCCCCTCTCACGTCACGTGACCTGCGGACAAGCTCTGTGTTTCGAGACCTCGTTTGAAACTCTTTGGATGCTCGTTAGGAATCATGTTTGGGTCATGTATTTCGGATTCATGTTCGGACTGTGTTCGGACCTCTTTCGGAACTTGTTCGGACCTTTATAATGTGAACAGGAGGACCTCAGAGGCTAGTCATTTGCTGGCTGGTGTGCAAACCAGCACCACCATCTTTGCCATCATATTGCAAAAATAAAGATAATTTGAATGTTGTATCCCAGTGCGCGTGTGTAAAAAAACTGTTTCCACATTATGGGAAGTTCAACCAAGGATAAGCCCCTGTGATGGCAGGAATCAAACCCAGCTATCACTATACCGCCATTGCTCATGCGGCAGAAAAAAATGCCACTTTTGGAAAGGAAGAGTGAGCACTGTGCAAACTGTGGCACCTCCATCCAAAACACATCCAGTCAGAGATGAGCATGTTAACTACAGCCCAGAAGATGTTCAAAAGAGCTACACAGTATTGAGGCAAGGCCACTGCCTCCTACATCTGAATGCAGTATTAGCAAACTTTCAGGCCATCATAGCGATCACAGCCAAAATTCAGCTGCGCTAAGACTAGTAATGGTTACCTGCAGCTAAGAAGGGACAGGAAGGCCGAGCCTACCTGGGTCTGAATATGTAATTTCCATAATTATAAGAACAGTATCGTTGTTGGCAGGGATTAGAACCTCGTAGGGAGACCCCAATGGATTTCCTAGCTCATCGCCTTGACTACTCGGCCCACGACAACTTACTGTATCTTTGCCATCATATTTGAAAGCATAAAGATAATTTGAATGTTATCCAGTCTTGGCCGTGTGCAAGAAAAACAGTTTCCACGTGCGTTAAATTGACCAAAGATTAAAGCCCCTGTGATGGCCGTGGGAATCAAAACCCAGCTACGCTCACCACTATACCACCACTCCCACCACTATACCACCATTGCTCATGCGGCAGAAAAAATGCCACTTTTGGAAAGAGGAGGAGTGAGAGGCACTGTATGCAAACTGTGGCACCTTCCATCAGAAAACTACCATCCAGTCAGAGATGAGCATGTAAACTACAGCAGGAGATGTTCAAAGAGCTACACAGTATTGTGGCCACTCTGCACTCCTATACGTCCTGAGATACTGCAGCGTTACAAACTTTCAGGCCACATATGAGTGAAATCACAGCCAAAATTCATGCACGCTACAGACTAGTAATGGTCACCCAAGTCAACACAGCATGGTTTGACTTCCATGCGCCAAAACATCAATGGAAAAGCCTTATTATATTTTGTTTACCAATCTCTCAATGTCAACAACATTACAGAGAGGGTTGTTGACTTGAGAAAGGCCCACCACATGGACTCACCACATTCTGTGAGGTGCAACATGTCTGACAACCTCACAAGGTCTTTCACCATCACCTGCAGCTAAGAAGGGACAAGAGAGCCAGCCTACCTGGGTAGTGAATATGTCCCACAATTCCAACTCAAACTTTACTGTCGTCAGGCCAGCAGGATTCCAACCTGCGTGGGGAGACCCCAATCTGGATCTGGCCTTCAGATCCTTCTCACCTCAAACCACTCGGCCATGACAACCTTGAGCCTGTATTCTTGCCTTCCATATTGCAAAAAATAAAGATAATTTGAACCTTATCTCAGTGGGCGTAAGTAAGAAAAGGTATTTTCACGTACACTACCGAATTTACCAAAGACTAAAGCCCCTGCAGCAGTAGCTGGGAATCAAACCCAGGTTAACTGAGCTTGAGAAGGCAGCTATGCTCCACCACTATACCACCATTGCTCACAAATGCGATGAACTAAAAATTGCCACTTTTGGAAAGGGAAGAGTAGAGAGGCACTGCACAATCTGTGGCAGCTCCATCAAAGAAAACTACTGTCCAGTCAGAGATGTTAACTCACAGCAGGAGATGCGCGAAAGAGGCTACACACAGTATTGTTGCCACACTGCCATCCCTACATCGCCTGAATGCAGCATGCCATAAACTTTCAAGGCCTCATATGGTGAAATCAGAGCCAAAAATTCATGCACGCTAAGACTAGTAATGGTTACCTGCACCCAAGAAGAGACAAGAGAGCCAGTCTACACAGTTGGCATCAAGTAGAATATGTTCCATAATTCAATAAACTACTATCTGTTATGGGCAGAATTCAAACCTGCGCCCAGGGAGACCCCAATGGATTTTTAGTCCATCACCTTAACCACTCAGCCATATGCATATTTGCACATGCACTCTTGAATTTACCAGAGACTACAGCATCCCCTTCCAAGTCATATCAGAAAAAGAACTAACTGGAATGTTTATCCAGTTGGATGTAAGCCAGAAATCTAACCATCCTAGAAACTGTGCACCTAGTATTTGTACCCAGTACTTGTAATTAGTGTTTTTTTGTCTCGATAGTACCATGAGATAAATTCGCAGACTTTGTGAAACTAGTCTTTTTGGCCCATGATGGTGGTAGTGATAGTGATAGTGGTGAGCATAGCTGCCTCTCCAAGCACTCTGGACCTGAGTTTGATTCCCAGCTAATCACAGTCTGTTTCCTCCAGTGATAGATAATAGTGTTGCTTTTATTTTGTCTGAAAGTAAGCAGGAGAGTCGTGTGTATGGCCTGAACATTTCCAGCACAGAAAAGTGATCGGTAGTATGGTGGTTTGCTGAAGCTATCACAGGGGATGTAATCTCCCAGTGGTAGAGCCCGGTGCTTTGCATGTATGAGACGCATGTTGTCTTTAACACTTCTTATATTCACTTTCCAAGGAGAGAGTCTCTGTTGTCACTCACTGTGCCATTTGAACAACACAGGCTAAGCTTCCTCCTGCCCAGTCAAGTGGAGAGAGAACTAGAATTTACACTTCTGAATGGGTAGTTTTATTTGTTTTTAAGTGTTTGTTTTTAAATATAGAATAATGTTTGCACATTGTAAAATGTACAGCATTATGTGTATTTAAACTGTTATTAAATAGATACTATCTTGATCCGGATATAATTTCACAGCAGAAATAATGACTCTAATGTGATATGAACACACAACCTTCTGACCTGGAGACAGGCTCACTTAATCATTGCACCACAGAGCCCTTTCATGTCGTGATCACCTAGGAAACTATGGAGGGTGACATTATTTTCTACATAGGTACAGATTGCTGAACTTGTGATCTTTGATGCAGATTCTGCAGAAATATTGAACTAGTCAGCTGTTGGATAACTAACTCAGCATCTGATGCTTGAGCCCTGTGTAGTGTATGTAGGATTCCTAAATAATGGTAGTGCAGTGAAGGTCAGCATTTCTCAAGGTCATGATCCTTTCATAACATGTTCAGCAGCTGAATGTGGAATGATTGTGAACATCAGATGGGAATTGGGACAGAGTCTGCCATTGAGTTAAAAATACAGTCAACCTTCAGTCCCTTCGATGCAGATTCATGCCACAGGTGGAGATTGAACTCTAAGACCTTCTGCTCCACAGTAAATGTTCCTCTCTGCCCCCTCACCCCAGCCCAGTACACAGGAGGAGGGATCTGACACATCTCCAACTACACAGTCCACACAGACCTTTCATATGTTTGTTGCTGTACACCACAGAAGAAATGCTATGCTTTCACTCAGGGTTTTGAACCCAGGACCTTCCTAGTGTAAAGCAGACTACTCCAGCCTCAACAACATTCTCTGCTGACTCACAATTTCAAGTCGTGGTTCACTATGGATTTATATAGTGTGTGAAGAGTGGAGCATGAGATTAGAGAAGCTAGGAGGAGCTAACATGGTAATCTCTTTATACAGAGGAATTAGCTCTAAAGTTCAAGCATGTGAGAGGGAGGCGACATTAATGTCATCAATCTCCAGGAGGAATTAGAATAGAAAAACACAAAAAGTACTGACTACTACAAAGCCTTTGAGTGTGTATGCTGTGCAAAAGGATAGAAAATGTTGACTCATTGACTATTATTCATTGGTCAACATAAGTACATCTGACTAAACTCAATGCACTACTTGTAACTCCAATCAATCAATGTCTTCCCTTGAGCGTCAATCCGTCAAGCGGAAGACAGAAACTGACAAGAGAGCTGTGATTGGTCCTCTAGTTACACTCCTGCTGTGAAATGAAGCCCCTCTCCCTACACAGAAACAGACAGACAGGTCATCTCTGCAGCAGCGCAGACAGGACAGAAACTAAAGTATTGATTAGCCTTGTGAAAGGCAAACCAAACACATTAAACCTGCTCAAAAAATCCATTTAACTCATTTAGTAATTATGGCTGGTGTATATTTTCACAAAACATACTGAAAGTTGTTGGTTTGTGTTCGCTCTTATCTGATTTTGTGTTGAGAAAAAAGAGGAAGAGGAGTTTTAAATACTGAAAGCAACCAATGCTCTACTCTTCTATCTCCCTCACAAATAATTAAATCATAAAATAGTATTTTCTCCTGCTTTTATCTGTGATATTAAGGCAAATTTCTTCACTTTCCGAGGCGGTGCATTTTACCGCATGGGTGCACAACACGCATCACGACGGAGAACTGTGAGGGCTTGAGGGGTCTCCATAGCTACGGAGTCGGATAACGTATTACGTAGTCGGAAAAGTATATTCCAGCCTTGATTCAGATTACTTTAGCTGGTTTATTAAACCCATAAACCATCATCCCCTGGGTGGGCTCGAACCACTAAACTTTAAGTTAACAGCCGAACTCGCTGGCCAATTGCACCACAGAGACTTGAGAAGCAAAAGTTGGCATGCAAGCATTAGCCCATACACTAAACACTACACATGATGAGCCTGATAGTTATTGTTACTAATGATGGACTTAAACATACTTCAGATAGTAAACACAGTTTAGCCTTCATTCAGTATATATAGTCCTCATCTGAGCTGACCTCACCTGGTCCACACACCTCTCACCAAGTGGAGAAGACCCAACAGAGACTTTACTTCCTCAGGAAGATAAAACAAGCTGTCCTCCCTCAAAACCTGCTGATGAACTGTTTGGGATGTGAACAGAGTGAACAGGACAGAGGAGAGAACAGTTCTCCATCTGAGGAGATGGAGCTCATTCTGTTTCAGTCTGGCTGCCTTGTTGGGACAAGATCTCCTCAGCTCTCTGCTAAACTGCTCTACAGTGATGGTGGTTGACAGAGGACTGGCACATCTCGTGGTTAGGATTCATTTCACAAAGCAGGTTCAACAAACTCTGAGTGTAACCCTGAACTCTGAGTTGATCTACTCTGAGATAGAAAACTCGGCATTTCCGGTTCCAGATCAGCTGATTTGAGTTGGTTTAATCAACTCGGAGTAGTTTCACCTTCAGTTAAACGCGTACACCACAGCGATAAAAAGCCAGCATCAATGAAACCCTGATTTGACGAGTCACCATGGCAGCGGGGAAGTGGAGGGCTGCGTTTTTCACCCCACTTGAATTGGAAATCTTAATGCGCTCATATAAGTGAAACACCATTTTCACCACAGCTGCAAAAGAGAGGGAGATGGCGTGGGACAACAATGCTGCCGTGGTCAGTGCGTAAGTTTAAATGTAGTCCTTTGCAATCACAATAATATTACAGAGGAAAACTGTTTGACTGGTTGCCTATTTACACATCTCTGACTTCATGGTCACTAAAATGTTTTCTAAGATCACAATGTCAAATATTCACAATTAAATATTCACAAAATATTTTGCAGTCAAATCTCGTGCACGTATGCAAATTAGCATGTGCAATCTCCCGATCTTCATCCACTGGATCATTAGTGAAAGGACATGTCATTTTGATAGACGCCAAAACTGACACCTGCTGACTGAATGAATGAGGAGATCAAATAGTGTGTGTGGTTGAAACAGACAGACAGAGAGAAACTGCAGGTTCATTGAGAAAAACCTGGTCCCAACCAGGTTAGTTTCATACAGTCCGTTACTATGGTAACTGACCGAGAGCTTAAGTTACCTCTGTCTGTGAAACAGGCTAGAGTTACCCTCTTTCTCTGGTTTGAGTTACCTCCCTTTTTGAAACGGAAAACTCAGTTTCCCTTATTTCAGGGTTAACAGACTCAGAGTTTTCACTAAACCTGCTTTGTGAAACAGACCCCTGGTTTTCAACTCCCCGAATGGGAATGACTGTTTTAGGGCAGCAGTAGCTCAGTCCTTGGAGAACAGAGCCGTATATATAGAGAGTACCGACAACTAGTGTTTACTGTTGTGTAGTAAAAATTGCATACACTAAACACATGACTACCTTTGGACCAATCCCACGACAGAGTTCAGTACGATTCTGTTGTGGGATTGTTAGTCACATGTTTGGTGAACGCCATGCTAATCAGTAACATGTTTGGAGAACGTTCAAAAGAAGACTTTTGTTATAATTCTGCTGATTCAAATGAGTTCTGTTTTTAACCTAAATAAATACTGACATGTTTATGTTCATTTTTTACTATTTGGCTCATTTGACTGTGACTGTGACCGCCCCCCCTCACTAACTTTCACAAACAAATCAAGAAAGTTAGGAGCAAAGCACGGCAGCTGCTCTGTTGTTGGCTGCTTCAACGAGCACAGGAGACTATTTTTACTCTGTTTTTACCCTGTAGCGTTAGCACTGCAGCTACAGGAGGTCTGGAGCTCGGTTCACACTGCAGCAGCAGCTGCGGAGCTCCAGTTAGCAGCAATAGCTGCAGTGCCAACCAGACCTCCGGTTGGTGCAAAAATTTGAGAAGTTCTGGTGGTCCTTGAGTATTTAATATCAGGAGACATTCAACATAAACTCTGTGAGCACAAGGCTCATTTGAAGCTAGCGTTATACACTTATTTGTAATTTGGGTGACTGACTACTGTTAACTGTACTGTCCATGCACTGCAGAGTCACGTTAGCCTCTTTAGCCACTGCCATATCTAGAAGTAAACAGAAGCACATGGTAAGAGGAGAGAGAGAGAGAGAGAGAGAGAGAGAGACTTCCTCTTTCCAGAGAGGGGGCGTGGTCAGACACAGCTCAGGGTTATTTAAAGGTACAGACACAGAAACAGCCTGTTCTCAGCAGAGCTCAATACAGTGATTTTTAACTGGCTGGAATTCAGGACCAGGGCTGAGTTTACACACTTTGAATACAATACTGTTGGACTGAGACCTATATATATAGGTATATATAGGTCAACTCTATATATGTCACTTTTAATATGTGCAGATATTTTGATTCAAATATTATCATTCTCATATTATCATGAGCAGACTTTCCACCGACTGCTACATGGTACACCACACCTGCATGATGAGCTCATGGTGGATGTAGGCCCTGGGTTCAATCCCTGGCATTTCCAACACTTCTTATGTTCACATTAAAGGAGAGGCTCTGTTGTCACTCACTGTACCATTTGAACAACACAGCTGCTTCCTTCTGCAGTCATGGAGAAGAACTAGAATACACTTCTGAATGGGTAGTTTTATTTTGAAAAACTCCCAGACAGCTCAGTGGAGCCATCAAACATAATATAAACCTTATGAAAAACAGAATTAAAATATCACTTAAGTACTTCCAGTTTGAGTTAGCATCTATGAGCTAAGCATGCTACAAGCTAAGCATGTTTGTGTAGCTAATCAGATGGATGCTAACGGCTAAAAGGCTAAATCTATTATTTAGCAGTGATCAAGTCTCCACAGACCTGAGGATGAAACTAAATGAAGAAGTTAACTACAGGGCTTGTTAAATGGTGTCAGCTGACTGCAGACCAGTCAACATCATGAAGACTCTGGTCTAAGAGACAAACTCTGGTTGGCTTGTTGTCAACTGATATCACTGATCATTCAACCAATGTTAATATGATCTGTAAAACTGCTGGTGTGTTATTGTTGGTGTATTTTCGAAATTCTGAGATTTTAAAAAGCAATCACTTGGCAGTACTATTGTACATGAATATAGGTGTTTCTCTTTTGTGTTTCTTACATAAGTAATTGTAGCATGAACCACACACCTTTAGATTTTAATAAATCAATTATTAACAGGTAACTGATGTAACTATTAGTTATCATTAGCTGTTATTTTTTATAATATTTTATAGTAAGAGTAATATTTGCATTTTATAAAATTTACAGCATGATGTGTATTTACAATATTATTATTATTATTATTATTTCAGAAAAGTCACTCTGACGTGATTTGGACACACAACCTTCTGATCTGGAGTCAGACACGCTATCATTGCACCACAGAGTCTCTTTCACAGGACTGCAAACTTCTGACAAAACCTTAGAGTGAGTCCAGGGATTTCCGGCCAAATTAAAAGAAATTTCAATGGGCCCCCCATTGCAGGCAAAATGTGTTTATACTGTTTCACATAAAATTATGCATTTCAGTGACATTTTTGAAAAGTGAGCTATCTTATAAACTGTGGACAAAGCTAGGAATAGCCAACAGGCTAATGTTCAAGAACTTTCCATCACATGAACCACTAACAGACCCACCTTGCCTATGAAAGAACTGCCCTATTCTCTGCACTCTGAACAACATCAATAACAAACATGGAGATATCATATAAGAGAGTGTCTACACAGACCCAGAAGGAAGCAAACACTGGTCTGGTTCCATGGTGTAATGGTTAGCACTCTGAACTCTGAATCCAGTGATCTGAGTTTGACTCTCAGTGGAACCTGTTTTTAAGCATGAGTCCAACTTTAAGAATGCAGCCTTTTCAATGTTCTATGTCAGGTTTTTAAGTTGGTATTCAGACTGAAACAGTGCTTTATTGAGGGCACCTTGTTTCAGCTTCCATTGAGACCTGAAGCAACTGAGATTCTCTCTGTCTTCACCAAAAACATCTCCAAACTTAATGGTATTGACAGCGAAGGAAACGGGTTTGAGTTAAATGATGGACGCACACTTTGCCTTCTGTCTTGTACTCATCAGGAAATGAGTTTTCACTGACATTTGACCTCCAATAGCTGAAGTTAGAGTCGATGGTGTTCATTGAGCAACGGGCAGTGCGCTGAACAGTTACATTCATCAAAATTTCTACCAAAATTTGCTTTCTTGCAGTCAGGATGGCCGAGTGGTCCAAGGCGCTGCGTTAAGGTAGCAGCCTCTTCTGGGGCCGTGGGTTCAAATCCCATTCCTGACAGTGTGAGTTTTGCAATGCAGTTGTTGTTATTAACATCCTATGAGGAAAGAAAAGTCAAGAATTCTCTCTGTGTTGGACTGTGTTGAGTTTTCCCAGTACAGAAGCTGCATTGTCAATCTGTCTGAGATGGCAGCATGTCTTATTGCATTTCAACAATTGTTTGTAACAAGTATTTCAAAAGAAGTTCTTGAGTTTCCCACATCCTCCGTGAATGTTTAGCCTACTAAATGACTCAAGTTTGCCAGGAAAAGATTTGAGTTTAAATCTCGGTAAAACCTCAATTTAAGCATGAGTGAGTCACGTGACGCAGCCGGAGAAGATGGCCGCCTAGAACTTTCCTCTTCGTAGAAACTCCTGATTTTCATGTATATTCTATTGTCCAAGTTCTGAAAATTGATAAGTGAGTGGAAGGTATTGGAAAACAACTCTGCGAGCGAGTTTAGGGTGTTCTGTCGACGTTCTCATCTCATTCATGGCAACCACGTCGAAGGGAAGAGCTGCTAAGTCCCAGGATAATGTGGCTAACGCTAGCGCCGCTGTACCCAAGGCTGTCTCCCCAGACGAAGCAGCTGGCTTAGCCACGGATGCCCTGGTGGGACTCCAGGCTACGTTGGAGAAAACCATGCAGGAGATGGCGCAAGTTAGCAGCATACTTAAACGGCTACAAGAGGATGTCTCCAGTGTTAAATCAGCGCAAGTGGAAATTAGCACGGACATTAACAACATACACGGGCGGTTGGATGAAGCTGATGGCCGGTTTCTGCATATGGAGACGGAAAATGAGAGGCTGTTCTCTGAATTACTGAAGAGAGAGAAGCAATGTGATGAGCTGGAGAGGGCTATCCAAGAGGCAGAGACCAGGGAAAGGCTGATGAATCTGCAATTGATTGGAATAAAGGAGAATCAAGGGGACAATCTGAGGATGCTGGCTCGTCAGTGTATTACTGAGGCGCTCGGAGTGCAGCTGGCTGACAATGAGATACAGCGTGCCTTTCGCCCTGGACCACAGGCAGCGGAGGAAAAATCGCAGCCACGACCGATCATTTTAAGATTTCACTCTCTGCTGGAGCGGGATCGGGTGATGGCCGCTGTGAAGATGAGGTACAGGCAGAATACACCGCTGGTCTGGAAAGGCTCAAAGATCTCACTCTTCCCGGACGCAACGAAAGCTGTGACGGAGAGGAGGAGAAAGTTTATGGACGTGCGGAAGAAACTTCACGCGTTGGACATACGTTTCACACTCGCTTATCCGGCTAGGCTCTTCTTCACCTGGAAGGGGCAGAAGATGTCATTCGAAGACCACAAGAAGGCACTAAAGTTCCTCGAGAAGGAGGCAGAAGGCCCAGAGTGACTGGGGGTAGGCTTGTCTCTATGTGTGTGACAAATGGTTAAATAATATTGGTTTTACGTGTGTAGATTTCTAATTTCGTCTTGCAAATGACATTGTTGGGCTTTCTTAGGTTTAGTTTCGTTAAAAAGGTTCAATATTTAATAATAACTCTCATGGAAATTGCGGCTATGATTCATAAGTTCTGTTTTCTCATTTTAATAACTGCAATAACAAGTGTTGACTTAAGATGCTTAATAGGTGGGGTCATTCTGTTGCATGCAGTAGGGCTTGAATAACTTACTATAATGGGAGGATTGATGGGTAATCACTTCTTAGGTGCGGCATGGACCAGGAAGAGGGTGGGGTTTCCCTCAGGAAAAAGTGGGGGCAGGTTTTCTGGGGGATTGTGGGTCGTTACTGGGGATGGTTGTTGTTGTTGATCCCAGTTCTTGGGGTGTGGTTGAGAACACTTGTTGAAGGTTTTGATAGGTTTATGGCCGTTTTGTGTTTTCTTTTCTATGTCTGCTTGTTTTGTACCCCCTTTTCTTTGTTTTTGATGGACTGGTGGCACTACATTTTTATTTATGACGCAAATGAGCATACAAGGGACCAACGGTAATTATATCAAAGTGATTTCATGGAACATTAATGGGACACAGAACATAACAAAACTGAAGAAATGCCTTCTCTATCTTAAAACAAGGCAGGCAGATGTCGTTTATCTCCAAGAGACCCATATGAAGACATCAGAGGTGATGAAACTCAAAAGAGGATGGGTAGGCCATGTTTTTCACAGCTCATTTGATAGCAGCAGAAGAGGGGTTGCAATACTTACATAAAAGACTAAAGTTTGTTTTACTTAAGGAACACAAAGACGAAGAGGGGTGACTTTTATGTATTGAAGTTGTAATTGACGGGAGGAGACTAAATTTATGCAACATATATGCCCCTAATGAAGACAGTCCAGATTTTTTCATAAGGTCAACAGGCTTTTGGGTTCATTTGAGGATGGTAATATAATATTGGGAGGAGACTTCAATCAGACACTGGACCCGGTGTTAGATAAATCCAGATATTCTACAGCCCCAATAAAAGGCAGACAAGCACTGCAGCAGCTCCAGGAAGATGTTGGAGTAGTTGACATCTGGAGACTAACAAACCGAATAAGCGGGAATACACCTTTATTTCATAATCATAAATCATACAGCAGAATTGACTATTTTCTAATTTCTAAGAACCTGGTTGAAGCCGTTCAGGATATTGCCATAGGTGTAATAGCACTGACAGACCATGCTACAGTAGAGCTCAGTATTTCTACTTGTCTTGAGAACATCAGGAGTAATAGGTGGAGACTTAATACATCCCTTCTACAAAATACTGTCTTTAAACAGGCGTTAGCAGAAGATCTTACAACCTTTTTTCAGATTAATATTGGCTCTACCCCCAAAATAGGCACAATCTGGGAGGCTTGTAAGGCGTTTATTAGGGGAAAAATTATTGCTGAAGCATCAAGGAATAAGAAACAAGATAAACAGACGAGGATAGGATTGGAGAATGAAATAAAACAGAAAGAAAGAGAGCTGTCGGAGAACTACAGTGAGGCTTTATTGAAGCAGGTGTGTGAGCTGAAATGTAATCTCAATGGTATATACAGTAAGAAGGCTGAGTATGCCATGTTTAGACTAAAATGCAGCTTTTATGAGAGTGGAGAGAAGGCGGGGAGGCTATTAGCAAGACAATTAAAAAAGCAGGAGATTTCATTGACTATACCATGAGTTAGAGATGTTAATGGAAGAATTGCTACCACAACCAAAGAAATTAACCAGGTGTTCAGGGATTTTTACAAAACTCTCTACACGTCTGATACTCCCCCAAACCTTGAAAAACTGGAAGATTGGTTTTCCCAAGTTGAGCTCCCTAACCTATCCTCAGAGCAGACACAGCACCTGGAAACCCCTGTTACAGAGGAGGAGGTGAGAAAGGCCATAAAATCAATGCAATCAGGTAAAGCTCCTGGGTTGGATGGGTTTCCTATTGAGTTTTACAGACTATATATTGATATTTTAGACCCCGTTCTAACACGGGTGTACTCAGAGGCCTTAGAAATAGGTAGTTTGCCGAACACTCTCAATGAATCAGTCATTTCTGTCATTCTCAAGAAGGGTAAAGATCCAGTGGACCCAGCCAGTTATCGTCCCATTAGCCTAGCTAATGTGGACTATAAAATTCTCAAAAAGGTTCTTTCTATGCATCTTGAGCATATTATTCCATGCATATTATTCCATGCAGATCAGGTAGGATTTGTAAAAGGTAGGTCTTCCTCAGATAATTTACGACGTCTCATCCACTTGATGTGGCAAAGCAGGGAGTCTGATGAATCCGTCGCCGCCTTCTCTTTAGACGCAGAGAAGGCGTTTGATAGAGTGGAATGGAATTTTTTGAGGCATGCGCTGGGGAGATTTGGTTTCGGATGAGGATTCATTAAGTGGATACAGTTAATATATGCTGAGTCTAAGGCCTCGGTTCTGACCAATGGCATGGTTTCGTCATTTTTCACTGTAACCAGAGGTGCAAAACAGGGAGATCCCCTTTCTCCATTATTGTTTATTTTGTTTTTGGAACCACTTGCAGTGGCGGTTAGAACAGACGCAAGCATAAGAGGGGTGAGGGCAGGCGGTAGGGCGCATAAACTTTTTTATATACGGATGATGTTCTCTGGCTATCTGTAGATCCTTCTTCTTCGGCCCCAAGATTTTTTAAGACTATGGAAGCATTTTCTGAAATCTCAGGTTATAAAATTAACCGAAGTAAGTCAGAGGTAATGCCAGTGTCGAGAGCTTGTCTACCGACAATAAATGATAAGCTTAAGTTAAAGTGGATTGATTCTGGGATGCAGTATCTCGGGATCCACCTTAGCCCAAATATTGAAGATATGGTGCAAACAAATTATATCCCATTACTCCAGAGTATCAAGGCTAACTTGGAGAAGTGGAAACTGATTAACCTCAGTCTATGGGGGAAAGTTAACACTATCAAAATGATGGTAGCGCCTCAGGTGAACTATATATCTGTGATGGTGCCATTGATGGTCCCGACCTGCTTCTTTAAACAGTACAACCGAATTGTCAGGGATTTTCTATGGAACGGGAAGAAACCCCATCTAAAACTTGAAAAACTATTTACCACTAGAAGCAAAGGAGGGTTGGGTTTGCCTAATGTGGAGTTGTATAAAATGTCTTTTGAGATACTTAAACTCTCTAAACACTGGTCTAACGGTAAGTCAGGCCTAGATTGGGTGGATATAGAAAAGGAATTGGTGTTTCCATTTGGACCAATTGAAACATTTTCACAGACACTTAAGAGGAAGGGTCGGCTAAACCCAATTTTGCAGTGCTCCAGAGAAACGTGGGCAAAGGTACATAAACTACTTCATATAACCCACTGTAGGCAAA
>JAQQSB010001704.1:0-73321 GCA_029721515.1 Synanceia verrucosa | reverse complement strand
ACAAATTCTTTGTATTGTGTTAACTATACCTGGCAATAAATCTTTTTCTGATCTGATCTATTCTGATAAGAAGGTGTTGCTGCGTCTCATCTTCATTACAGTAAATCATGGGACAGGTTTTAGTTGTAACATAACAACTCCATGACACAACAGCTCTTACAGCTAATCTGTTGACAGAGGTGAGCCAACGAACATCCCGAGATTTTTGTTTTTCATATTTTTATAACATCTATACCTTCACTGTCGGTTAAACATTTATACTTTATCACTCCACCATATTTATTGTTACTTTTATTAAAAATCACTTTACTTGGCCAGTCTTTCCAGTCAATCTTTAAATGTTGGTATTGGTGGGTAAAATCTCCATACATTAACTTATAGTCTGGGCCTCGTCTGGCTCGGCCTCTTCTTTTCCTCCACATGGAAAGATCACCGACCCAGAGAGCGTTCCTGGAAATGGCGGTGGACACGTTCTTCATGAAGGCAATAAGGAGTCTACTTCCCAGCTCTACAGCCCCCAACCCCCCATATTCTCTGCTTCTATACAATAATTCTCTTTTTGTAACCTCTCTGGTTGTACCCCAGACTAAGTTAACACATTGTTTATTTAATTTAATGATCATATTATTTGATGGAGGGAAGATGTTGGCAAGGAAGAGGAGTTTGAACAGAATGAAGGTTTTTATCATGTTAACTCTTGTTTTATAGTTCGTATCTTTGTTTTCCCATTTTTTAACCTCCTCTTTGACTTCACATAGCTTACTCTGCCAGTTTCTCTCACTACTATCTCTATGACAGAAAGTTAAGCCCAAAATTTTGATTTCCTGCTTAACTTTAACATTTATATTTTGTTTATTACTCTCCATTCCAATCCATTCCTTCTGTTTTATTATTGTTTAATTTGGTACCTGAAGCTAATTCATATAAACTAAGAATATTGGTTAAAGCATCATCTTTTTATAATAACAGTGATATCATCTGCATATCTTGGGAATGAGCCCTATCCTTGTACCTGAAATAAGCCTTTCAGAATTAATCATTGTTAAAAGTGGCTTTATGGTTAAAATGTACAAAGCAGGACTGAGAGGACAGCCCTGCTTCACACCTCGATCCACTGTAAAGGGGTCCGTTAAGACCCCATTAACATTAATGGAGATGTTAGATTTCCAATACAGACATTTCACCATGCTAACGAATTTATCAGGAAAGCCGTAGGCTTCCATTACCGCCCATAGATATTCCCTACTAATAAAATCAAAAGCTTTCCGCTGATCTAAACTAATTATATAGAAATATTTTTTTTCTGATTTATCAATAATTTCCCTCAGTATACTTAAATTATCCCACATTAATCTTCCTTTAATTACACATGTTTGTTCTTTTTCTATTATTAGATCTAATATAGCATTTAATCTGTTAGAAATTATTTGAGCTAATATTTTATAATCTGTATTCATAATGGTTATATGCCTGTAATAGTCCAGGTCACTCTGGTCTCCTTTTTTAAATAATAAAGATAAAACCCCTTGGTAAAAGGAATTCCCCATGCAGTCGTCTTTGAGGCCTTCATTGAACATAGAGGTGAGGAGGTTCACCACATGGTCTATATAAAGTTGGTAGAACTCTGTGGGGAGTCCATCTGGACCAGGGCTTTTGCCAGTGTTCATATGCTGGATTGCTTCCATCACCTCCTCTTTTCTGATTTCTGCAGTCAAGTCATTGAAGTTTAAGGAGCTGAAAGACGGGATTGATTCCAATAGGAGCTGAACACATCCTGAGTCTATATCTATTGTTTTATGTGAATCTATGCACAAGTCTTTAATTGCCTCTCTTTTTTGTTTTTCATCATGAACAAGTAGCCCTTCTCTGTTTTTTTTTTTAATAAATTTACTTTGCATATGTTTTTTTCCTGATTGAATAGCATGAATTAAATTCCCTCTGTCATCTACATCTGCTTGTTTATAGATACTATATAATAACTCATGGTTAAATATATCAATTTGTCTTTTAATACTTGACATAGTGTCTTCTTCAGTTTTAGATTTTTGTTTCATATGTTTCAGATTAATATATTGTATCATTAATGTGTCATACTTTATATTCTTTACTTTGAAAAAAAAGTTTTTCATCCTATTTTTAAATAAATACCATATACCATAAAATAAAATATGTCAGATTTGGTAATTATTTTTATTTCTATTATTTTATGTATTTCCAGAAACCTCGATTGACTGAGGAGCCAAATGTCAGACATGTTTTAACAATGAGGTGATCAGAAAAGTTATTTAGAACAGTTGCACACTGATTTACTTTGAAATGTGATGACACATAAATTCTTGGTTTTAGAGTCGAACCTTGTAAATTCTTTCCCGAGGGGATTCACAGCTCGACACACATCTATCAAGTTAGCTTCATTACATATTTCCTTTAAATATTTACCTTCGACACTCAACTCAAACTGAACTGAGCTACATCTGTCATTTTCTTCAGTAACTGTATTAAAATCCCCACACACAATGATTTTATAACCCACAAACAATAATTCTCTGAGTCTTTTAAATAAATAGACTTTGTTGACTCTCTCAGAAGCGGTGTAGACATTTATGATTCCATATTTCTCACCTCGATATGAACAATCTCTCATCAATAGTCTCCCTGGTATTATGTCTCGTCTCCTGATGAGAACAACGTCTTTACTTTTAAAAGATATGTCCACTCCGTCAGCCAGATTTTCACCTATTGATATAAAGGCTTTACCTTTGTGCCACATTTTACAGACGTCCTCGACATCATCATGAGTGTTTAGTCTCAGTTCTTGGGTGCACAAAATATCAAAGTCAGTGTTCAATAAATAATTAATTTTTTGATGACAGAAAGAACTTGATTGAATACCACGAGCGTTCCAGGTGGCAATTTTAAGGACGCTCATCGTAAATCAGGGTGGTGACTGTGGTGAGAGCCTGTCATCCAGCCTTTTATTTTCCTTATGAAAAGATTGCTTTAATCGTCTCTTCCTTCTTACTATTTCAAAGGGTGCTTCATGTGACTCGTTAATTGTTGGAGCTAAAAACTCGGGTGTAGGGGAGAAAGAGTCTGAGTTGGCATTAGACAGAGGACAGAGAGGGATGCTACAGGTTCCTTGGTCAGCAGTCAGACTTATTGAACTGAAATCTGAACTGGGGCTCTCACTAGCACTTTCATATTTCTCCTGTGCTTCATCACAACTGTCAACCTCACTATCAGCATCACTTTGTATAATTAGACTCCCCTCACCTGATGGAGAGGAGAAATCATCGGGTAGGGGGACTGAGCGCTGCTGCTCTGCTGTGGATGGTGCGTCACTCTGTCGTTGTGGTAGCTGGGGGGTTTCCCCAAGTGGTGGAGCGGAGGTCTGGTAGGGGGGCTGACGTTTCCTGCGGGTCGACTGGCTGCCCATCCGCTGCTGTTGCGAGGCAGGCCCCAGAGGATCCGGAAGCTCCTGTTGCTCCGTCAGGGCTGGTGAAGCAAACTGAGGCTGCTGCTGCTCCCTTGGGGCCAATGGACCAGACTGCTGCTCCTGCTGCTGTTGCTGCTGCTGCACCCATGGGACTGATGAACCATGCTGTTGCTGCTGCTCTGGTGGGGCTGATGGACCAAGCTGCTTGAGAACATCATTTAAACTCATAAAATGTATACATACCGACAGCGTCTCTATGCTCATCTAAACACTGATGCAAGCTGTCTCTCCCCTGCAGCAGCATGCCACACTGAACAGACAAAGAAGCCACACACCTGTCTGCTGGCACACTTCATCAGAATGGCTCCTCCCTCACTCTCCTGCCTACCTGCAGATACCCAACGCACTATTATTATTAGTATGATTATTATATTGATATTTATATGATTATTAATTAAACCCAGTCCCTTTAAATAAATTGGACATAAGGGGAAAAGAAAAAAAAATAGAATGCCTGCCGATCGTTCTCCTGACTCAACACATATTATATACTTATGAAAAAAATCTGTGCTGTTATATAATTGTGACTTTACAGCTTTATAGATAATTTTTCTCAACACCTACTTTTGGGATACAGATGGTGTCGTCTAAGGTCTCATCTGTTTTGATGGAAGCTTAACTTAAACTGGTGGTTTTAGCATTATGGTGTGGCATTTGTCTTGTTTTTGTTTTGTTCTCTTTTAAAGATCACCAAGCGGGCAGAGGTTGAAGCTACCGCTCTCGAAAACATAAAGAAGGAGCACAACCTTGATGAGGAAACCCTACAGCAGTGGGTGTGTGATGTGAGGCAATGGACGGTAACAGGTGAAAAATGAACTGTACTTTGATGTCTTTTCATGTGTCCATGTTATTCCTTCACATCCACAATAGCACATTACTTTATGTTGAAAATGAGACAGTTGATGACATTTCTCTCTTTTGTTATTGTTTACCTATTCAGAGAGAGTATCCACTCCAGGGTGTACTGAAGACATGAGGGCAGACGTTGAGAACATCACTGTGTAACCCTTTTGCACAAGAAACAAGACCTGTACCGTCAGCATGGTTTGTGTTCAAACTAAGTTAATTTCCATTACACCACAAAAGATTATCAACCACAACACAGTTCTCTTTTCCTCCCACAATGCAGATAGCAACCAGGTGAGACAAAGAAAGAGAAAACAAATGACAGAGCTGAAGAAGAAGCTTCATGAGAAGGTTGTTCAGTACAACTCAGTGGCTGAAGATCAGATTGAAGAGGAGTTGGCGTGCAGTCTGACAGAGGGTTACATCCCACCATGGGAGAGGCATGAAAATGGTATGCTAATAAGTTAGCTTGTCTTGTTGATCTTTGAGACTATTCCCACTCTATGACCGTGGTGCGACTGTATGTTAGTGTTGTAAATTTTGAACAGTTTTCAATTTTCAGATGGAACAATGGTTCCGACCTCACTTATTTAAATTATTATTATTGTATTTTTGTCAATGCGCAATTGAATTACAGTTTTAATACTTTTGAACTATGGCCATAAATATATTAGTGTCAGAAATAAGCATTATTCTGCCATAACATGTAAATATACCTTTGTCCCTTCTCCATTCCTCTCCTCAATCTGAAGGTAACAACTTCATGTTGAAGAGGACTGTTTTTGACCAGGTGATGCTGGTGAAACACTTGGAGGAGGAGCAGAGCATCCTGTTAAAGGAGATGTCTCAGCACGTCCTTTACCTCCTGAAGGAAGTCAAAGAAGTGGAGACACTCAGAGGACAGACTTTGGAGAGCCTCAAAACCAACAGTATGTATGAGCTCTTCAAAGGAGAATCTTTTCCTCCACTCTGCAAACAGGTTTAGTCCTACATGTGTAGAACACCTTCATATTTTTTCATTGTTAGAAATCTTGCCATGCGTTATGCTGAACTCAGCAAATGTTTGGTGTTTGTATTTGATATATGATGGAAACAATAAGTTATCAATATTATATAATATGATATTAAAATCAATAAATGATGCTCTGTATCAGTTGTTTTGTTTGTTTTCATTTACAGATTTTGGTGACCTGACAGAGGAGGCTACACAAGGGCTCATCAGTGTCCTCAGTGGAAGACGTCTCTCAGTGAAAAGTCAGCACAGACAGGCTGTAGATGTGTACTGTAGCTTAGCCTCCATGGACTGTGATTCACTTCACACACAGACAGAGGACAGTGAGGAGTGGGACGACAACGGCTTCACTATCCCAGAGTCAGAGTCAGAGGAGGAAGAGGAGTAAGGGCCACTGCCTGACATTACTGAGGCACTGCTCCACTTGTATGGTGTTATTTACCAGCCCTGGATGTGGATGTGATTTGATTGTTTTATAGGTGAGGTTAGGTGACTTTATTTGTACCTGTGGGTAGATTTGTTTTGCAGTGTAAACAGAGGATGGCATCTGCATTAACAACAAACTAGACAACAGAGCATCAACAAAGAAAAACAGACAAACCACAACAAGACAGAGTACTCGTATGCTGCCTGAGACCAGAACAAGAACATTTCTTTTGGTCTCAACAACAGAAAATACCTGAAGATGAGCGGCAGAGGAAAAACTGGAAATTTTTCATTTCGTCTCAGTGAGAGAAAGCATTAAAAGATGAGTGGAAGGGGCAAAACTGGAGCTTGATCGCTTCATTATATGTCCGTGTTTTCGGTCTCTTGGTGGGGACTGTTTCCTTTATTTTGTAGATCTCACGTAAATAAACTGTAGGCTAATTACCTCTTTTCAATATTTCCAGTGCCCAGTTGGGCAGCTGGCCACAATGCCCCCCTGGTTAGTAAACCTGAACAATATGCATCTAAGTTTGGACAATACTGGGTGAGGTTGAGATACACTGGAGATGGTGATCTCCCCAACCGTGATTATGTCGGTGAGACACTCCTCTTTGAGTCCTGTTGGATTAATGCCTCGGATGTATATTCTTTCATCGCGTTGCCGAATAAGAGAGACTTTGAACTGTGTTTCCTCCAGGAAGCTCCTCTGCAAAGATTCCTGGAGGTACAAGCATCAAACAAGCTGGCCATAAAGTGGAAAGACTGGTCTGTTGAATCGTCAGTTCAATTGGACATCACCACTTTAATTGTAAAATTTTGGACCGGTACCTTGTCAAATCATGATATTGATTGATACCTGCGGAGGTATTGTGACATCTTACACTCCAGTAAACCAGTGGACAGGTTTGGCATCTGGTATGGAGTACGGAGGTATAAAGTTAAACTCCGAACAGATGCCAACGGAGAACGGATTACAATTCCCACCTCAATTTCCCTGGGTATAATGACCGTGTTAGTCGCGTGCTTCACCTGTCATTCCACCAATCATCAGGTGAGGCAGTGCCTGACGGTAAAGTGTTGGAGATGTGGCGGTCTGGGCCACAGAGCCAAAGAATGCAACCAGCAGAGTCTGTGCAGCCCATGTGCTCAAAATGGCCACACATTCTTCAGCTGTCCAGCGTCTTACTCTTACAAGGCGAGATCCCAGCAGCAGCCTGATCCTCCACCAGGCACTCGGGAGCAGCAGAGACAGTCTGGTCCTGTACCAGTGCCATGGGCGCAACAACAGCAGCCGGGTCCATCAGCCCCACGAGAGCAGCAGCAGTCTCTGGTCCTTCACCAGCCCTGACGGAGCAACAGGATCCTCTGGGGCCTGCCTCGCAGCAGCAGCGGATGGGCAGCCAGTCGACCCACAGGAAACGTCAGCCCCCCTGCCAGCCCTCCGCTCCACCACTGGGGGAAACCCCCCAGCTACCACAACGACAGAGTGACGCACCATCCACAGCAGAGCAGCAGCGCTCAGTCCCCCTACCCGATGATTTCTCCTCTCCATCAGGTGAGGGGAGTCTAATTATACAAAGTGATGCTGATAGTGAGGTTGACAGTTGTGATGAAGCACAGGAGAAATATGAAAGTGCTAGTGAGAGCCCCAGTTCAGATTTCAGTTCAATAAGTCTGACTGCTGACCAAGGAACCTGTAGCATCCCTCTCTGTCCTCTGTCTAATGCCAACTGAGACTCTTTCTCCTCTACACCCGAGTTTTTAGCTCCAACAATTAACGAGTCACATGAAGCACCCTTTGAAATAGTAAGAAGGAAGAGACGATTAAAGCAATCTTTTCATAAGGAAAATAAAAGGCTGGATGACAGGCTCTCACCACAGTCACCACCCTGATTTACGATGAGCGTCCTTAAAATTGCCACCTGGAACGCTCGTGGTATTCAATCAAGTTCTTTCTGTCATCAAAAAATTAATTATTTATTGAACACTGACTTTGATATTTTGTGCACCCAAGAACTGAGACTAAACACTCATGATGATGTCGAGGACGTCTGTAAAATGTGGCACAAAGGTAAAGCCTTTATATCAATAGGTGAAAATCTGGCTGACGGAGTGGACATATCTTTTAAAAGTAAAGACGTTGTTCTCATCAGGAGACGAGACATAACACCAGGGAGACTATTGATGATAGATTGTTCATATCGAGGTGAGAAATATGGAATCATAAATGTCTACACCGCTTCTGAGAGAGTCAACAAAGTCTATTTATTTAAAAGACTCAGAGAATTATTGTTTGTGGGTTATAAAATCATTGTGTGTGGGGATTTTAATACAGTTACTGAAGAAAATGACAGATGTAGCTCAGTTCAGTTTAAGTTGAGTGTCGAAGGTAAATATTTAAAGGAAATATGTAATGAAGCTAACTTGATAGATGTGTGTCGAGCTGTGAATCCCCTCGGGAAAGAATTTACAAGGTTCGACTCTAAAACCAAGAATTTATGTGTCATCACATTTCAAAGTAAATCAGTGTGCAACTGTTCTAAATAACTTTTCTGATCACCTCATTGTTAAAACATGTCTGACATTTGGCTCCTCAGTCAATCAAGGTTTCTGGAAACTAAACACACAATGTTTAAAAGACACAGATTTATTGATTGAATTGAAACAAGAAATACATAAAATAATAGAAATAAAAATAATGACCAAATCTGACATTAAATTATGGGAAATATTTAAAAATAGGATGAAAAACTTTTTAAATTTAAATGTAGAGAACTAAACAAAGTAAAGAATATAAAGTTTGACACATTAATGATACAATATATTAATGTGAAACATATGAAACAAAAATCTAAAACTGAAGAAGACACTATGTCAAGTATTAAAAGACAAATTGATATATTTAACCATGAGTTATTATATATTATCTATAAACAAGCAGATGTAGATGACAGAGGGAATTTAATTCATGCTATTCAATCTGGAAAAAACATATGCAAAGTAAATTTATTAAAAGTATAAAAACAGAGAAGGGCTACTTGTTCATGATGAAAAACAAAAAAGAGAGGCAATTAAAGACTTGTGCATAGATTCACATAAAACAATAGATATAGACTCAGGATGTGTTAAGCTCCTATTGGAATCAATCCCGTCTTTCAGCTCCTTAAACTTCAATGACTTGACTGCAGAAATCAGAAAAGAGGAGGTGATGGAAGCAATCCAGCATATGAACACTGGCAAAAGCCCTGGTCCAGATGGACTCCCCACAGAGTTCTACCAACTTTATATAGACCATGTGGTGAACCTCCTCACCTCTATGTTCAATGAAGGCCTCAAAGACGACTGCATGGGGAATTCCTTTTACCAAGGGGTTTTATCTTTATTATTTAAAAAGGAGACCAGACTGACCTGGACTATTACAGGCATATAACCATTATGAATACAGATTATAAAATATTAGCTCAAATAATTTCTAACAGATTAAATGCTATATTAGATCAAATAATAGAAAAAGAACAAACATGTGCAATTAAAGGAAGATTAATGTGGGATAATTTAAGTATACTGAGGGAAATTATTTATAAATCAGAAAAAATATTTCTATATAATTAGTTTAGATCAGCGGAAAGCTTTTGATTTTATTAGTAGGGAATATCTATGGGCGGTAATGGAAGCCTACGGCTTTCCTGATAAATTCGTTAGCATGGTGAAATGTCTGTATTGGAAATCTAACATCTCCATTAATGTTAATGGGGTCTTAACGGACCCCTTTACAGTGGATCGAGGTGTGAAGCAGGGCTGTCCTCTCAGTCCTGCTTTGTACATTTTAACCATAAAGCCACTTTTAACAATGATTAACTCTGAAAGGCTTATTTCAGGTACAAGGATAGGGCTCATACCCAAGATATGCAGATGATATCACTGTTATTATAAAAAGATGATGCTTTAACCAATATTCTTAGTTTATATGAATTAGCTTCAGGTACCAAATTAAACAATAATGAAACAGAAGGAGTGGATTGGAATGGAGAGTAATAAACAAAATATAAATGTTAAAGTTAAGCAGGAAATCAAAATTTTGGGTTTAACTTTCTGTCATAGAGATAGTAGTGAGAGAAACTGGCAGAGTAAGCTATGTGAAGTCAAAGAGGAGGTTAAAAAATGGGAAAACAAAGATATGAACTATAAAACAAGAGTTAACATGATAAAAACCTTCATTCTGTTCAAACTCCTCTTCCTTGCCAACATCTTCCCTCCATCAAATAATATGATCATTAAATTAAATAAACAATGTGTTAACTTAGTCTGGGGTACAACCAGAGAGGTTACAAAAAGAGAATTATTGTATAGAAGCAGAGAATATGGGGGGTTGGGGGCTGTAGAGCTGGGAAGTAGACTCCTTATTGCCTTCATGAAGAACGTGTCCACCGCCATTTCCAGGAACGCTCTCTGGGTCGGTGATCTTTCCATGTGGAGGAAAAGAAGAGGCCGAGCCAGACGAGGCCCAGACTATAAGTTAATGTATGGAGATTTTACCCACCAATACCAACATTTAAAGATTGACTGGAAAGACTGGCCAAGTAAAGTGATTTTTAATAAAATTAACAATAAATATGGTGGAGTGATAAAGTATAAATGTTTAACAGACAGTGAAGGTATAGATGTTATAAAAATATTAAAAAACAAAAATCTCCCAGAGAGTGTTCGGGATGTTCCTTGGCTCACCTCTGTCAACAGATTAGCTGTAAGAGCTGTTGTGTCATGGAGTTGTTATGTTGAAACTAAAACCTGTCCCATGATTTACTGTAATGAAGATGAGACGCAGCAACACCTTCTTATGGACTGTTACCGAGCTCAGGAGGTCTGGTCCCAGCTGCAGGGTCTCGGCCTGGCACCTGAAGTCAGTTATAAATCAGTAATGTACGGAATATTAGACAAACAAATGAGAACTTTTTCAACTGATTATTAGTATTGTATGTGATAAACTGTGGATAACAAGGTGCGTTATGGTCCTGAAACAGACAGTGATGGACAGCGATACCGTGGTGAAACACGTTTTAACTGACTTGAGAAGGAGGAGAACTCTAGATAAGATCCAGTCCCTCACCTGGAATAAACTCAACCTTGTTTCTTAACTTTTTTTTTTCAAAATGGACTAATTTTAAATTTTCTAATTAATGAATGGCAGTGATGATGATGTTATGTAACTCGTGGCACAAGTGTCGTATTCATTGTATATTGTAACCGTATACTGTAATTGATGCACTTCTATTTAATAAATTTGTACTTAAAAAAAAAAAGAAGAAGAGGAGTAAGGGCCACTGCCTGACATTACTGAGGCACTGCTCCACTTGTATGGTGTTATTTACAGCCCTGGATGTGGATGTGATTTGATTGTTTTATAGGTGAGGTTAGGTGACTTTATTTGTACCTGTAGGTAGATTTGTTTTGCAGTGTAAACAGAGGATGACATCTGCATTAACAACAAACTAGACAACAGAGCATCAACAAAGAAAAACAGACAAACCTCAACAAGACAGAGTACTCGTATGCTGACTGAGACCAGAACCAGACCAAGGCCCAATAAAAGAGAAGAAGCCACATGAGCAATTAAAAGACCATTAAAGCATCAAGTTAAATAAGACAACAGGGTAAAACTTCCATAAATAGATAAATAAATATGTGCAGTGAAGCTCTGACTTATTTAAGAGACCAACTGCGGCTGGAACAAAGCTGCTCCTGTACCGCTTGGTTCGGCTCCTTGGGACCCTGAACCTCTGAGCGGATGGAAGGAGCTGGAACTCAGCAGACACAGGGTGAGAGTTATCAACTGTGATGGAGCTGGCAATCCTCTGTAGCTGCCTGGTGTACAGGGACTCCAGGCTCAGCTGAGGCTCACCAATGAGTCCACTGGACCATTTAACAATTTGGCTCAGTCTGTTTCTGTCCTTCAGAGTCAGACCTCCAAACCATGACACCAAGCAGAAAGATAGGACAGACTCAATAAAAGCATGATAGAACAGGATCATCATGGTTTTATCCACGTGAAAGAAGGACAGCTTCCTGAGGCAGTGGAGACGCTGGTGACCCCTCTTACAGACAGCTTCACAGTTCTCCTCAAGTTCTACTATTTACTTCACTTTTTCACAGTGACACTGAACCTATTACACTATGTACATATCATGCTGAACTGACTATTGAATGAAATCAATGATGTTACTTTGTCTATGAATAATCCATTTTTTCAACTACTTCTGTCAACTGTGCTCTACTGTACATGTGAAGTTGTTCATACTGGAGTATTGTTTTCTTTTTTTAAAAAATAAAATGTTTATGGAAATGCTGAGTTGTTATTTTCATTGCTGTGATGGTAGGTATGTATACTGTGATTTATTTAGTTATGTACAGAAACACTTTGTTAATTATAGCTATTAGTCAGGAACACATGATTTTAATAGCATGCTGTATTAGTATATGTAACAATTAACAGCAGGCCTCTGGTATCCAAAATATTAGCTGACATCCATACACTACTGGAGAAATGAATTCTCATGGATATATGCTGTGTACAGTACGAGATAAAGCCACTATTCAAAGACAACAAATTCCATGCATCAATACCAAATAATCTAATCTCTTTTAAAATCACAATCTAAACATGGAAACTGGAAATGTAATGTTGAGGGGGTTGGGGGATTAACATGATTGTAATAATAATAATAATATAAATAGTAAATGGGTATTATTGATAAAATAAGTAAGATAACGCATTTGACTTCCGTCTTCCATGTGCGCACAGCAGCTTATATGGTTACCATAGCAACGTGCACGAGCCTCACCGAACAACATTTCAGGGATTAATATTGACCAAAGACGATGTATTTTGCCTTTTGCAACACGGATGGTAGTTCTGCTGTAGCATATTTGTTAGGAAGCTAGTCGGCATTTTATACTGTAGTTCTGTTGAAAAACCCTGTTCTGATTCTGACAACTAGCTAACCGGAAAAACTACACACTTAACGGTCAGCCCTATCATATTGTATTGCGCTGCAATAGGGAATTGTAGTTTTTTATTTATAACCCCTTTTTCTCATTAGTGGAAGTACTTCATATAAAAGTGAAAGTGTAGTCAGGGGTTTTAGTGGATGGGGAACACTGCTGTTTGGTCAGAATTTTAAAAAGAACATGTTAAATAGCTGAAAATGTGTTTTGACCATATTTAGTGACGCCTGCTATAGGTGAACACACAAAACCATACCCCACATGATAAAGGAAATCAAGACCTTTCCAGAAATGTTACTGTCATGATTGTAGGTAATTCTGTTGTTGAGCTCGATGACTTAGAAAATGCAGAAAAGGCAGAGTTCAAAGGTCAATAGTTCAAAGCAGGACTGGCATAGAGCCCTTAGACTGACATCATACTATCCTCCTTGATAAGACCTTTCCGATGATGTATTTGGTTTACCTCTATGACAAAATTTAAAGCTTTACCTTTCTTGACCAACCCCTAGTGTCAGGTATAGATTTCAAGAGGCCATGAATGGTCACCTGCATAAAAATGATTAAAACCTGTTTTGGTTGACATAGTGGACAAATGTCTTAGTGACAATTTAGTTTTGGCTTATTATAAGTCACAAATGTCATTTCAGGCCACTTATACCATGTTTTGTGTTGATAATCAGTAGTTCTTCACTTACCCCACCCCTAACCCTGATCAGTTGCATTGTATCTGAAGAATCCAGTGTCTGGGTGATCCTCCATGAAAATGATGGTTGTTTATGAATTCTACTTTATATTACTTTGTATAAATGGGTTGATATTACTTCATATGAATGGCTCTTGTACATACTCCCACTTACCTCAGTTATCATCACGGTGTCCGTTTCCACTGCTTCACTGTCAACATCCAGCTCTACATTCCACCAAAACCATCAGGACCTTCAATCCTCTGATGCCCACCTCCTCTCCCTTTCACACAGAACCAAGAACCGGACCTGGGGCTTTTACTGTTGCTGCCCCCACACTCTGCCCATAAACATTCACACCTGCTCAGACCTACCCAGAATCAAATCCCTGGAAAAAACTCACTTATTCAGAATTGCTTTTAATGTTTGATTGCTTTTATATAGATACTGTTATGATCTTTTCAAATATTGTGCTTTTATGTCACCTTTGATGTACAGTGTCTTTGAGTAACAGGTAACGTGACAGGCAATCTGTTCATAAAATGTATTATTATTAAAATATAATTGTTAGCCAAAACTAAATGAGGACTAACTGGGTCACACTCACCAGTTTCACATATTGATCATATCAAAATAAATATCATGGGGATGATAAAATAAGACAATTTCATTTACATTTTTTATTAAAGAAAACACAATATACTGAAACACACACACACACACACACACACACACACACACACACACAGGTCTTGCCACTGAGAAAACATAAGGGAATAGAGGTTAGTCAGTAGTAATATCCATATGAACAGTTTAGAAAGTTTATATTACGATATGTTAATGTTAACTCACATTAACTTCTATGCATTGATAAATAACCAAAGCTAGATTTGCTGTTATGTGAGGTACTTGTTTCTATTTTTCATTTGTTTTAATTAGTCAGACTACATGTCTGTTTTGCTCCTATTTTGTTGTAATTGTTTATTTTGTACTGTGGTACTTTGTTATTTTCCAGTATGGAGCTTAAAAAAATCTTAAAAGTTAGTGGAGAATTACAGTAAAACCAGTGTTGTTTTAGGCAGCCATTTTAGATTTAGTCTTAAGTCTTTTGGAATGAAAATACTTTTTAGTTTTGGTGACATTTTAGTCATTTCTATATGTGATAGTTTTTGTCTAGTTTTAGTCATTTTTAGTTAAAAGAAAACAAAGGATTCGTCTTTTTAAAAAATAAAAATCATTCAGATCAATGTATTAGAAACTGGACTTAAGGATGACAGGTTGTATCAATTGTTCCAGTTCATAAAACAACAGTTAACCTTAATGCTTCTGTATAATAACCAGGGCCCAGTTTTTCAAAAGGAATCCACTCAGATTTTGGATAACGGATTGGATCAAATCTTGAAAATGGCTTTTTTAAAAGAAAAAACGGATTATGTAATCAGATTAGATCATGTAATCCAATCTGGGTTTTGATCTGGATCAAACCTTTGGTTTGGGTTTTTAAGAGTTTTTAGTGGGATTGGGATCACTTTGATCCAAAAAATCTGGATTAAACTGATCCCATCAGAAGGGTGGATTCAGCATGGATTTCAGGCCCAAAATGTGATGAAACTTTAAACGTTTATCAAATAATACTCTATTTGGATCATGCAGTATAGTTTACAAGATATCCTATTTATTAATAAGGTTTGAATTTGATTTGTTCATCCATCAGGCTACAGTGATTAGGTAGACTATAACATATTCAGCCTTTCAGTATAGGCCTACAGCAAAGTAGAAAGAGTTTGACCTCATAAAACAACATATATATATATATATATATATATATATATATATAGATACGTATGTATATATATATACATACGTATATATATATATATACGTATGTATATATATATACATACGTATATATATATATATATATGTTTATATATATTATATGTTTGTTTATTTATATAATGTTATAATCTTATGATCCATCTTAGGAGCAGTTACTAGTTTAGTTTCCTTGAGGGAAAGTTTTCAAAATGGAGGGGGGCGCAAGAGAGTTTTGCAATCTCAGATCTCACCATTAATTGTTGCTAAAATGCATTTGTAAATTTGACAATACATACTGAACCTGGAGTGACCAACAGAAGCACAAAGATACACAGAACACAGGAATAAAACAGATGTAACTGTACATAACCAAAAGTAAATACACAAACCATAAGGTGCAGGGGAGCCAGTCATAAAGGTGTTCTGTCCTCCCCTATGGCAGCCAAACAAAGACATTTTACTATTTATACTATATTTACACAATATGCCTTTTGTATTTGGAATAGAAGTAATGAGTAATTTATTGTAAAAAAAAAAAAAAAAAAACATTACTCAGTTTTCAATTATTTATCTTTGTCATGTTTTTTCCTGTACTTCAAGGAAGATCAAAGTTGTGCTGTTCTAAAGTTGGTACCTTCTTGCTGTGAGACGACAGTCTAACCACTGCACCACCGTGCCGCCCTCAGCAAATATCAGTCAAATAAAAACACTTTAACAATGATGTTTTTCTGCTTTTGCAAACAAACTCCTGAAATGTAGTGTTGACATAGATATATTGAGTCATAAGCCCCTCTCACACTTGCACTGTGACTCAGTGATTCTGTGGCTATATAATATTATTATAATATTTAACAGTTAACCCAGGTAAGAAGCATGTATAAACATTAATTTATATTTTCACAGTTTACCCTGGTGGTCCTTTAATTTTAAGTCAATGCAAAGTCGGGGTGTACCACACATCAACAGCGGCCAGGATCAACGCCGTCAACATGTGTATCACAACTAGTGCAAGACAAAAGACAAATGCCAGAAGCTCTGTGTCATGAACAATATAGAAGTGGAAAATCTTTACTAACTGGAGGGACCCACGAGCATTGGTACAGGCCGACGCTAAGATCATGGCACAAATTAAGGGGCAGCGAGACACTATTTTTCTGATCAAATAATGAACTAGCTGTACTGTAAATACAGAAGGAGGTCTCTGCTGCACCATAGCTGCCAGTAGCTGGAATAATCTGATGTTTTCTGTTTGACATAGAAAATTGTGGGAGGAGAGCCCGCCCACCCCACCTCTCCCAGCCTCTAAGGAAGCACTGGAGAGCTCCGGCCTGACAGGAAAGAAGCTGGAGACTTGCGTGGCTTAGGGCATCTCAAGGAGGTAAACTCGAGTAGCACAAAAAGCTACCCACTGACCTCCAGGAGATGAACCCAAGTAGCAACAAAGGCTACCCACTGATCTCCGGCAGCTCTACAACCAAATGTCAGAGCTCCCCAGTACTCCTCATTACTTTGAGGACCGGGAGTCAAAAACCTCTGCAAACTGCCTCCTTTCATAACCTCGGTTCAGGAGGATTGTGATGTCACTAGTGACGTCAATGTGCACAAGCCCCGCCCATTCGCATCGTTCCTCATGCGCCTGATTGAACAGCAGGGATTGGTCTGATGGAAAAGGTGCCGCACCAATCAGAGGAGAGGACTGCTGGAGAGGGCGTGGCCAAGAGTCATAGTGGCCACCAATCAGGGCAGAGGGGAGGTGGAGCATACAGGGCCAGAGACAGTGCAGGCAGCTTGGCAGAGAGGGGGAGAGATTGTGTGAAACACAATATAAACACTTTTCACATCTATCAAACTCCGTGTATACACAGGTTCACCAATTTCCCTCGATAAATCACACGTGAGTGGAGAAAAGGTGGACATGAGCGCGCCTCAAATCCCTCCCTCTAAACCCAAACACAACCACATATGATCAATGCAAATTAGCACGTGAATATAAAGTAGCCACGTGCTCTCTGGGATCAGTGGAGTGACATCAGCGGACGCAGAGATCAATATGCTTGTTTGCGAGAAAAAAAGTCCTCTTAGGCAGGTCTTTGCTCCAAGTCTGCATGATTACTGCTACAGTTCCCTCAGCATAAAGTAATATACTTCATTTTTATCACCTATGCTTGAGTATAAGTATAGCAAGTATACTACGGACCATGGACCATGATCTTGTAGTGTACTAGGAAGTATGCCAATTTAATACTAATTCAGACTAAATTGTAACATTTTATATTCATAAAAGTATGCTTTAAATATACTTTGTAGTGTTATTTTAAATACACCAATTAACACTTTGAAGATGTACTGCAAGCAAAACCTTATATATTATCTGTGTGTTTTTTTACATGTATAGGAACAGTAAGTAAGAGATCATCCAGCAGCCCATCCTGCTCCATTACGCACAGGTGGACTCTGAGCCATATTTATATAGCTGCAGCACACAGATGTGTTGTTGATCAAATAAATTATGATCATTTGGTTTGATGGTGTGCTGTGTTTAGTGAGCGAGGATCATTACAGTTTGAAGCAGCAAAGACCAAATGTGGAAAATGAATCCAGTTTAAATTAATACGGGTCGTTTCTCGTGGTGGACACACGACTTTCCTGACCCTTTTTATTTCTGTTTTAAGGTTCATTAAACCTTATTTTATCATATTTATGATTGATATTTAACAAAAAAAATTACAGCAATTGATTTATAGTTTTCTTTTTTTAATCTAGAGGCATTGAACTGTGAGTGAAGCGTCATTTTCATGTAGAGAGCCAGCTTTCAGCCCAGAAATAAAACCATCCCTTGTGTACATAAATATGTGTAGATGTCTGTACGGCACGGCGTTGTGAGGCAGATATTTTTAAATGTATTTGCTTTAATAATTATTGTATTCATATTGCCAATGACTCGAAAGAAGGTCGGGTTGGGTCGGGTCTTTTCGGGTCGTTACCACGGCAACGGTACGTCACGTTCGTGCTTTTTTACCCACAATCCCTCTGTGTTTATTCATTCCATCTGACACTCGACACTCGTAAGTATGTCCAGCAAACTAGTGACTGTTAATATGTAATAAGATAAAGATAATTATCCATCATGTCTTTCATTTGGGTCCAGTCTCGATAGCATTTCATCCCTGGACATTCCACTGCGTTAGTGTGTCATATTCACTTTTATTCACATACCCGCAATTAGCTACATTGAGCTAGCTAAGTCTAGCGCTGCCCGGTAATTTTACATACCTCCCGCCACAGACAGCTAGCAAAATCATTTCACACTCATGTACGGTCCCGAGAGCAGTAAGGACAGTCACAACCAAAGTTATTATAGTGTAACTACGGCACATAGAAATACATTGCATGGTGCTGAATAATTTAGCTAGCTAGCTGGAACAGTCAATGAGCCCAAAACGATGAATTCATAACTAATCAAGACAATAACATGTTAATTCTTCTTATTTTAGACTTTTAGCAATCAAGAAATCAGACTTTTCACTCATTATTCTAATGTTGTTGTTGTGTTTGTGGTGGTTGTTGTTGTTGTCGTTTTTGCATTACAGCTTTATTGCATCACTCATACCACTGCGCACACACACACACACACACACACACACACATATACACACACACACACACACACACACACACACACACACACACACACACACACACACACACACACACACACACACACACACATATACACACACACACACACACACACACACACATATATACACACTCTCATATAAAACCAACGGCTCTTTTAAGAGCCACTTCATCTTTTTCTCTCTTGTTTGTCTATAGATCTGTCTCTCACTCCCCCCACCCACAACCCACACACCTCACCTCTCTCCCTTCAGTTTGTGTACAGTTGTTGTGTATTGTTTGTATATTGTGTATTGTTGTTGTTGTGTATTGTTTGTATATTGTCACTGTATTGTATGTTTTTGTCATGTCTCAAGACTCTAACTTAAGGGTCTTTGAGGATCCCCATGAGGCCAGGATGCTCATGGCGGCACTAATTATTGGGGTTCTTCTCAATGAGTCCAGAGTGAGACGTTTCAAGACAAGCAAGTACAAATATAAAATAAGGAAGTCTGTTATATTATAATAATAATAATAATAATAATAATTATTATTATTATTATTATTATTGCTGTTTGATCATTTTATGTGAAAGATCAGCCTGTCTTGTTGAGTAATGCCTCTTTTTTAAGAACTGCTGCTGTCTTGTTTGATCTTCTCCTCTCTAAATACAACATAGGCTGCCATGGCCTCAGAAATACCTGCCTTGCCACCAAAAAAAAAAAGAGGACAACCAGGAAGAGGGTCCTCACCAGCCCAGCGGTCTCAAGCAGACAGAAGAAACGTTGGCATCCACAATGTCCAAGATCAGGTTTGTCCTCTACTATATGAAGATTATAATAAGCATAAAGATGACATATAGAATAGTTATATAATAGATACAGATAAAGTGCAGCAAACATGTCTCTGCAGCATCCCAAACCAGAGAAAGGGAACCTGTACAAGAAGGCCCTCAGATAGAATATCAAGAGATGGCAAGTCTTGGTGAGCATAATGAGTGTTCTGAAACAGCAATTGATTATTTTTATTACATTTATTTCCAGTTTCCTCTACTTATTCAGGACTATGTTTTGTTAGAAACTTACTAATTTACTAATGTTGATAAATGATGCAGGTAACAAGTTGTAGGATGATGTATTTCTCTTTCTTTAATTTGTCTTCAAAAGTTATTCAACATGCCTATATTATCCATTATACCTTGAGTTTTAGGCTTGCTTAACAGCTGATGCCCTTTTTAGAAACACGTCTCCAACACTTCAGGGACACCCTTACTGCCATCCAGTTTCCTGAGGCAACAGGCACAACCCTTTCTGCTTGGGCTCAAAGGCAGCGTCTCTCGGATGCGAGGATGAAACCTGCACGGCCTGTGCTTTTTGATGCAAAACTTGCAGCTGAGAGAATAATCAACCAAAAGTGCCACAGGTGTTGTGCAGCAGAAGCTGTCATCAGGTGTCTGGAATGTGTGCCACTGGACATGGAGTTTCTCTGTGCTACCTGTGACATGGAGGCCCACAAAAGGAACATCTTCCATGACAGAGAGGCTCTCTTCCATGGTTTTCTGGAACCCATTCCCCCTACAACAGCTGTGGTGATGGATGATAATGGCCAGCCACAGTTTCATGAACAAAGTATGTTAAGATTATTATTATATTACAATATCCTACTGTAGTGTCATTCCCCAGACAGTGTGTACACATCACATTGTAACTTTATTCTCAAACCTTAAGAAGAATGAGGTGGAAGTGTTCATAGCTGATAGCTGATTGGTAAAAGTATGACTGGTTTTGACCAGCATATCTTGGGGAATGATAATTAAATCTCCACATTGTGGACACACACACAATGACAGTTGAAATACTGTTGTGGCTGGCTTTTTAATGTGTTTGAGGCACTATTTTGAGGATGAGATAAGCATGTTTGAAAATGCATTGGAGAAAGAACTACAAATGTAACCCTTCTAACTTCATTCTGTATTTTCGTATGTCAACTTCCTGTTCCTTCACCAGGACCAATCTACAAATATAATCTGCTCAGGCAAACTACTGCAATTTGGTTAGTGAAAAATCCTTGTTTCTAAATAAATGTACTTGTTCACAGGCCGATGTGACGTGTACTTGCCGAAGAAATCCTGTCCATCCTGCTCTGCTGAATGGACTCCTGAGGTGAAAGACCTGCTTTTGTATCGTACTGGCCATCTAGTACCAGCTGCCAAACCCTCGACAAGTTTGATGTCTTCACCTCTTTTGAGCACATGAAGGTGACAGCACCAGCCATGTGCAGACAGGCCTTATTGAAAATGTTGGAGCACAGATCTTTAAAGCTGGAAGGGTAATCTGCCTTAATCACATTGAAACATATATTACATATTACTTTATTGTTAATATTAATGTTGGGCATCACTTTAAAACAAATCATAATCTAATTGTTTGCAGACGGGCAGTATCTGTGCTGACACATTCCAGCGAATTTTCTTTGAATTTTCGTTTTGTCACTTCAAAGAAGAGGAAATGTGTCACGTCCAACAGTTTGTCTGTCCAGCCTGTTCTCCAGACATGCTGGCTGTTTGCTGTGATGGAAACCGAAAACATTTCAGGTTTTCCAAGTCAAAAGGGTAAGTACTAGTATCAGAGGTTAGTTTTAGGATTGTTTGGAATAATACCCCCATAGGTATGCTTTTTGAGAATAATTTGACATTTCAACAAATAATAATAATGTACTTTGTCATCGTTACTATATATGGACAGGACTGAGGAGCCACCCATATTTGAGGGCTTGTTCCTGGCCAAAGACAAGGAGGTATCCACATTTGTTGACCTTGTCAGAGGCAACGTGCCAACTGTAAGTGTTTATGAATTATATATTTTTATTGTTGTAGTTTTTGGATGTGTTTTTATGTGTAATAATGTATGTGTAATCTGACTTTGTAGGGAAATGACCACGCTGTCTGTGGTCCTGCCAAATTTACAGCTGGCAGAGCCATGTCAAAAAAGTCTGGTGCTCAGATAGATGAGGAGGGCATTCAAGTTGCCGTTTGCAGGTTTGTATTTGTGTTTGTGTGGATACCTGCATAGTTCTTGAGGCTGGTGTCACAATTCCTGTTGTAATCACAGTCCAAGTCTTATTCATAGTAATAATTGGAAGTATTACTTATGCTTGGATGCAGAGTTATATTTATCACTCTTTTGTTGCAGAAAGTGTTTTTTTGTTATTTACAGACATCCAGCTGACAGAGTTTTGCTCTTGATCAGAAGTTTATTATCAACCACTATTTTTTTCTTCTGATTACTCAGACATAGTTTTCTCTTGTGGACACTGAACCACTATCAAGGAGAAATATTTGCCTCTCCAATGTATCTCCAGAGAGAGATCTCAAATACGGCAAATGTTTCTTTCTTCTGTATGGATGTGACATGCAGCTAATCCTCATTGCTGTTTTACATATTTATCCCTTTGGTCAAAATGGCCTATGTCATACCTTTACAGTGATTGTATTTATTGTAGATTTATGCAGTAATTAAGATGTGTCTTTATCAAACTGTCAGTATGCTGCTTCTGCTTTTCAGATCCTGGCCCGACCTGAACAAGGTAGCCGAGCAGTTACCAGAGCTTTTGCAGTTGACAGACATGAGACCATTACTGAGTGTCATGCATGCTAAAGCTCATACACCAAAATGCGAGGTACATGCAATCACTCAAATTGTAATGTGACAGCAGCTACAGGGAAATACCAGACTAGCCAACAGAATATGCTGTGTTACAACCTTCACCAAGTGTTTTAAGTTACTCTTGTGAATTTGTAGAATGTTGTGCTTTTGTAATGACATATTTGAACGGCCATTTTGAAATCTAAAGCAAAGGACATGCTCTTTAAAAGCTGTGCATGTCATGCATTACTGGATTATAGGGGTGTTACGGTATGAAAGTTTAACCTCATGGTTACTGTGACCAAAATGATCACGGTTTTGGGTATCATTGCGGTATTATTTAAAAAGTGTGTTGAATATGTTCAGAAAGCATTCTACACAGTCCTACACAAACTGAAATAGTTTCAAAAAAGTGTAAAAAATACAGAGAAAGCCTTATCAAAAGTACAAGTTTTTATTTTGAAATTAAAACGGTAATTGTTATAAACATTTTTATTGGGGTTTACTGCTACACCGGTAAGCGTGACATCTCTACTGGATGATGTTCTATCAAAAAACATAGTGCAAACTATGGGGCTTTGTAACTCTTCTTACATTGTGCTGCAGGTGAGATGGGGTGGGATAAGTCAGGATGGAGCAGGAAACACAGTTGGAGAGGAAGTGGAGCAAGTATGTAATTATTGTAAAATGAGTCTTAATCAAAATCAAAACACTAGAAATGGTTATCTGTTATGTAATTGACAAGCCTGGTGTGAGGAATAAATCCTATCCTTTATATCATCCTTTACTGCTGAAATGACAGGTGGCATGGTCATATTTTTAGCTATGTTAAATGCATGTTGCTGAAAGGGACCACAAATGTCAAATGCAGGGTTTTTCATAAACTTCATGCTGTGTATATAGCCTGAACATAAATGGAATATTTTCTTTGTTGGTTAACAGTTTTCTGTCCCGGGCAGCTCTCATTACCAAATCCATGACAAAGGCAGGTTGGTACCACAGTCATACCTCACACTGTGATAAGGCAGCCCTCAACAGTGTAAACATTTCTATGAACGATACAGCTGTATCACTTTACTGTAATTAAAGTGACTAAACAACAGACTAAATTCATTTATTAATTCCTACCATTATGATGATGGTATTAGAAGGTGATTCCCCAGGGTCTCCCCTCCCAGTTGGCGAGTGTGAAGCTGCGGTGGAATGTAATCTGCCCAAGCACCACATGCTCCTCAAAAAGTTTGATGGCTTCGCCTCTGAGGCTTTCTGAAAGTGGCTTGTCCCAGGTTTCTCTGGTAAGTTTTCCACCCCCCGTCTCCTGGAATGCTTTCCTTACAAGGATTGTCCCCTTCTGTTTGGCAGGTGTTACCAGGCCGATGGGGTCGTAAAGCCCAGCCACCTGGCTTAAAAGCTCCCTTCTAGTCAGTGGGTCAGGAGTTCCTAGTCTCACCTCCTCCTTGAGAAGATCTTTGCTCACCCTCACCTTTTTCTTCCTCTTAGAAAAGTTGATGGATGTGAACATGTAGAGTTTATCTTCTCCCACATTAGAACCAACACCCAGAGCTTTGTTATCTTCGTCTCTCATCTGATTTGGAAGAATGATGGTTGAAACTTTTGTCACATCCTCCTCTCCTTCCTGGACAGCATCACTCCTTTGCCTCCCACTGTTCTCTGACCGTACCTATGGTTTCACCAGGAAGCCCCCAGCTCTCAGGATTTCCCCCACACCTTGGGTAATTTCATCCAGTTTCTCCAGGCTGTTGTGGGAGATCAGGATGTCATCAACATAGCTATCCTCTTCAAGGACTCTGCATTCCTCTGTCCGATGGGCAAAGATGGGAAGCTTGGCTGTTTCTCTCATAGCTAGTTGTGCTATACATCCAGCTGGTCTGTCTCCCATATTAACATGGGTGATAGCATACTCTCTTATCTCCTCCTCAGGCTTATCCCTCCAAAGGAATCGGTGCAGGTGCATTTCACGTTCCTCTAACCACACTGAATTGTACATCTTCTTGATGTCTCCAAGGGCAGCGTGTACACCTCTTCTGAACCTCAGTAACACAGCTCTGATTGGATTGAACACATCAGGTCCCTTCAACAGAAGATCATTCATACTTATCCCTTTGAATTTTTGACTGCTATTCCATACCAATCGTACTGGGGTCGTGACAGAATGTGGGTTTGGTGCCACCAGGTGGATCACGTACTACACTGGTCCTTTCCATTTCCTCCTGATTCCATCAGAAAGCTCAATGGCAGCAGCCCACTCAACCATTTCATGGATCTGTGTTGTGTATATGGTTTTCCACTCTGGTTGTCTCTGCAGCTGTCTTTCTGTCCTTAAGAATGTGGCCTCTACTGCGCTTTTGTTGTTAGGAAGTGAGGTGGGGTCCTCTATCCATGGGTACTTAGCATCCCAGTGGGGAGACTCTGTGTGCCCATCCATGCACACATAGGTGAGTCCTCCTCTTATGATCTCAAGTTCCTTTTCCTCTGCCAGAGTCATATCTTTTCCTCCTGGCTGGCAGTTGCCGCAGCGACATCCTCCAAACTTTGGCTCACATGCGCTCCAATGCTCTCCCACCACCACCAGTCAAGAAAACTCACGGGTAGTTGTAGTTGTGAACTTTGGGGCGAGTCTGTCTTTATACTCTTCAAATGCAAGCTTAGCCTCTGGACCTCTGAAAACTTCTGTGTACTTAGCAGCCGTCCTCATGGAACGAGCAAAGTGGGTTTTTGACTCATAAGCTGCGACCTCAACATCCTCAAACAGGTCAGGGTGTGCTCCGCCCACTGTCCTTCCCAAAGGGCTTTCCCACAAGACGAGGTCACCAATAACTCTTACCCTTTGTGGTGCAAGCCTCCCCTCTCTGTGGCTGATGAGAAGTTCAACGTCTTTTGGTCTCTTCAACTCCTCCAGCTTCACCTAAGGGAAGAATTTCCTCAGTCTCTCAGGATCAACAGCTCTGAGTGCTTTGGCAATCTCATCCAGCCCATAGCAGACAAGTTTGTGGGCTATTACTCTGCCTTGAGGTGTCTTGATCCTAACTCGGAGGAGGTATCTATTTGGTTTTACTTTCATGGCCATCCTGCCTACACCATGTAGGATTAAGGTCATTTTTTCGCACCGTAATTTCAGCCTTTCAGCAGCTTTGTGAGTTATGTAGTTTGTATCAGAAGCAAGATCAATTAGAGTCCCAATCTTCTGACCTGCATTTGCAGTGACCTCCATCAGCATCATGATGACAGGGAGTTCGCGTAGTCTATTCCTCGCCAGAAGCTCAGTCCAGGTCTCACTGGTGTTGATCCTGCCTGCAGTGCTGTTGGTGAAGACTTTTCTGCACCTCTCTGCCATCTCTGGGGAAAGCTCAGACAAAAAGTCCTGTTGGTCGTCCGTGAATCGGTCTTTAGTACCTTCTCCACGCTGCTCTTCAGTGCTTCTGCTGCTGTTTCCTTTTGGGCAGAGGAAGTAGTGGTGACTAGATGTTCCCTCCCTTTACAGTCTTTGTTCCTGCATAAGAAGGTGTCTCTACAGTATCCATCACTCTAATGGCATCCAAGGCATTTTGTGCAAGCTCCCACTCTTATCAGGGCAGCCTTCTTCTCATGGAGATTCAGTCTCTTGAACTTCTTACAGAGGAATATTTTGTCATGGTGTCTTTCATCACCACACACAGCACACATGTTCCCAAGTGCTTTCTTTGCTGTCCTTGTGGCGGCATATTTTTTCTCAGGTTTCTTGGATGAATGGTAGTCTGGTTTTTCAGTCTTTCCCACTCCTTTAAGCTGCTCCAGCCTCTCAAGAATCTCCTCTTGGTTCTTCAGGAATCTCAGTAATGCATCAAAGTGGTTGCTGGGAGTGACATTGCTACTTGGGTCTACCATGAAAATCAGCCAGTCTCTCTTAATGAAATCTGGTAACTTACTTTCTATTGCTTTGGTCACCAAGGGATTGTTCAGTGTACCAGAATTCCCCAGTTCTGTGAGATCTGACAAGGCTTTCTCTACTAACTGTATTAAGTTGATGACTCTCCTGGGCTGGTTTCCCGTCACAGCAGGCATGTTCTCCAGTTCTTGTAGAATCTCTAAGGTGATGGTTGTCTTATTCCCATACCTGTTTTCCATGACTCTGAATATCTCTTCAGCAGTACTATATGTTGACTGTCTGAGATCCCTTAATATCTTCCCATCAACACTGTTGAGGAGTTGGATTTTCATGACCTCAGCTGATCCAGATGGTTCGCCTTGACTTTGTAGGCTCTCCCAGTCTTTCCTCCACCTGTGGTATTCTCTTTTATTTCCACCGAAGATGGGAAGGGCTGTTGGTTTAATCCTCACAGCAGCAGGTGCAGGTGCTGCTGGCATTACAGGTTCTCTGCCACTCTCAACAGCTGTCTCTGCAGTCCTCCTCGCAGTGATGAACTCAGCTTTCCTCATTTCCAGCCTGCTGAATACAACCCTTAAATCTTTAATTTGGTCATTCAGGCGCTGTCTCTCTTCCATGAGGATCCACCGCTCCCAGGCAGACATAGTTCTGGTGTCCTCGTGTACCCTCTTCCCCAGGAGGGTTAGGTGCATCTCATAGCTCTCCAAGTGGGTACTTTCAACAGGTAGGTTTTCAGCTACATCACAGCTCTTCTCGGTTTCATGGATCGCTGCTGTGAGCTCATAACAGCCATACGTGGACCACAGGTTCACTTGGACAATGTCTTTCAATTCTTTCCATCTTTCTTCAGCTTCAGTTGCAGTTCTCTCAATGTCACCCTCTAGTGTCTCTCCAAGAACTGCATCTTCTTCCTTTGTTTGCTCTGATGCCTCAGCCTGGAGTCCCATCCTATAGTCCTCGTTGGCATCAAGAAGTCTCCTGTAGCAATCAGAGAGTCTGTTGAATTCCTCCCTCAGTTCTGCCTCGACCATGCTGTCTGCCTCTTTTCTGAGGAAGGTGGCCTGCTTTGTGAAGCTACTCTTTACAGTGGTTCTTTCCCTCCTGAGTTGTTTCACAGTCTTCTCCAACATTTCCTCTGCCATCTTTCTCAGGAATATAGGACTCCTCTGGCTTTTACCTTTGCGTCTACAGCCCTCTTGGACGTGCAAAGCCTTTTATCTTCTCATCCACGCTGCACGCTCGGTTATCAACTGTAGCATCCTCTGGGGATAATGCTTCAATGCCTGCCTGAACTCAAACGGCATAGATGACCACAGAGGACGCGATACAACTCCATCCATTCATTCACTGTGTCTTTATTTATCCTCTCAATACCACACAGGATGGGATAGATTGATAACCTTAAAATGGAAACAGATCATTAAATTAGATAAGCAGATTTATCAACATAGTATATTTGATAGCTTATTTCATCATGGTAAAATTAAATATCATATTATTATTTAAACCCCCCAAAAAATCATGTTAAATTTATGAGTGAGGTTGGATTTATTAGGCATTTTATTTAGGCAATTAATGCACCAAGTTTATTCAGTTCTTTAATTTGCCTCTCAACCAAATAAAATATATCTATATATACACACATGAAATTAGGAAGCCAATGTGAATAAACTAATCAGTGTGACTTCAAAAGGAATCAACCAATATTCTTATATACTGTTTATATCTCTATGAGTCTAATTGTCCATCTATTTATTTATTTATTTATTTATTTATTTATCTATCAGCATTTAGTTGGCAGTGAGCACAATGAATTAATGAATGAGTGAATAACTAACTGACTAGTGTCCACAGAGCAGGGCAAACAGAAGAGGAAAGACACTTTTGCACTCATCCCACTGATTGAGAACATCATTTAAACTCATAAAATGTAGACATACCGACAGCGTCTCTATGCTCATCTAAACACTGATGCAAGCTGTCTCTTCCCTGCAGCAGCATGCCACACTGAACAGACAAAGAAGCCACACACCTGTCTGCTGGCACACTTCATCAGAATGGCTCCTCCCTCACTCTCCTGCCTACCTGCAGATACCCAACGCACTATTATTATTAGTATTATTATTATATTGATATTTATATGATTATTAATTAAACCCAGTCCCTTTAAATAAATTGGACATAAGGGGAAAAGAGAAAAAAAATATGCTGAATGCCTGCCGATCGTTCTCCTGACTCAACACATATTATATACTTATGAAAAAAATCTGTGCTGTTATATAATTGTGATTTTACAGCTTTATGGATCATTTTTCTTAACACCTACTTTTGGGATACAGATGGTGTCGTCTAAGGTCTCATCTGTTTTGATGAAAGCTTAACTTAAACTGGTGGTTTTAGCATTATGGTGTGGCATTTGTCTTGTTTTTGTTTTGTTCTCTTTTAAAGATCACCAAGCGGGCAGAGGTTGAAGCTACCGCTCTCGAAAACATAAAGAAGGAGCACAACCTTGATGAGGAAACCCTACAGCAGTGGGTGTGTGATGTGAGGCAATGGACGGTAACAGGTGAAAAATGAACTGTACTTTGATGTCTTTTCATGTGTCCATGTTATTCCTTCACATCCACAATGGCACATTACTTTATGTTGAAAATGAGCCAATTGATGACATTTCTCTCTTTTGTTATTGTTTACCTGTTCAGAGAGAGTATCCACTCCAGGGTGTACTGAAGACATGAGTGCAGATGTTGAGAACATCACTGTGTAACCCTTTTGCACAAGAAACAAGATCTGTACCGTCAGCATGGTTTGTGTTCAAACTAAGTTAATTTCCATTACACCACAAAAGATTATCAACCACAACACAGTTCTCTTTTCCTCCCACAATGCAGATAGCAACCAGGTGAGACAAAGAAAGAGAAAACAAATGACAGAGCTGAAGAAGAAGTTTCGTGAGAAGGTTGTTCAGTACAACTCAGTGGCTGAAGATCAGATTGAAGAGGAGTTGGCGTGCAGTCTGACAGAGGGTTACATCCCACCATGGGAGAGGCATGAAAATGGTATGCTAATAAGTTAGCTTGTCTTGTTGATCTTTGAGACTATTCCCACTCTATGACTGTGGTGCGACTGTATGTTAGTGTTGTAAATTTTGAACAGTTTTCAATTTTCAGATGGAACAATGGTTCCGACCTCACTTATTTAAATTATTATTATTGTATTTTTGTCAATGTGAAATTGAATTACAGTTTTAATACTTTTGTACTTTGGCCATAAATATATTAGTGTCAGAAATAAGCATTATTCTGCCATAACATGTAAATATACCTTTGTCCCTTCTCCATTCCTCTCCTCAATCTGAAGGTAACAACTTCATGTTGAAGAGGACTGTTTTTGACCAGGTGATGCTGGTGAAACGCTTGGAGGAGGAGCAGAGCATCCTGTTAAAGGACATGTCTCAGCACGTCCTTTACCTCCTGAAGGAAGTCAAAGAAGTGGAGACACTCAGAGGACAGACTTTGGAGAGCCTCAAAACCAACAGTATGTATGAGCTCTTCAAAGGAGAATCTTTTCCTCCACTCTGCAAACAGGTTTAGTCCTACATGTGTAGAACACCTTCATATTTTTTCATTGTTAGAAATCTTGCCATGCATTATGCTGAACTCAGCAAATGTTTGGTGTTTGTATTTGATATATGATGGAAACAATAAGTTATCAATATTATATAATATGATATTAAAATCAATAAATGATGCTCTGTATCAGTTGTTTTGTTTGTTTTCATTTACAGATTTTGGTGACCTGACAGAGGAGGCTACACAAGGGCTCATCAGTGTCCTCAGTGGAAGACGTCTCTCAGTGAAAAGTCAGCACAGACAGGCTGTAGATGTGTACTGTAGCTTAGCCTCCATGGACTGTGATTCACTTCACACACAGACAGAGGACAGTGAGGAGTGGGACGACAACGGCTTCACTATCCCAGAGTCAGAGTCAGAGGAGGAAGAGGAGTAAGGGCCACTGCCTGACATTACTGAGGCACTGCTCCACTTGTATGGTGTTATTTACAGCCCTGGATGTGGATGTGATTTGATTGTTTTATAGGTGAGGTTAGGTGACTTTATTTGTACCTGTAGGTAGATTTGTTTTGCAGTGTAAACAGAGGATGACATCTGCATTAACAACAAACTAGACAACAGAGCATCAACAAAGAAAAACAGACAAACCACTGTAGCATATCAATGATTATAAAATAATGAACTCAACTCTTCTCATTTCTGAGTATTTCCATCTGACACTATGTGGCACCTAAGTGCTTAAGGCTTAAGTTTTATGACTGGCAGAATAAACAGATAAGACCAGTTCCTCCTCTCTGACCCAAGGAACTCCAGGACATACACCAGGAGGAGGAGTTTATTGCCCCACATTCCTGCTTTAATCCTGCCAGACACATCCAAAGCTTAATGTGGCCTCTTCCTTTCTCCCTGCCTGGAACAGAACATTACATTAAGATTTTAATGGTTGACTATGCTTTCATTCCTCAGCTACTGTCATATAAGTATCACTGTGACAATGTCAAACATCAGTCTCCACACAGATCCTCTTCCTTTTCCTCCTTCTGATAAGGACTAAATGTGACATGTGGGATTGGTTGTGGATTAACTCTACAGACACAATCATACATAGATCTGCCTGTTGTAAAACACCTTCCTACATGCTCTGATACCATGGTTCATCTGTGTTATTTAATTTGTTGATTAATTTTGATTCAATTGGTCAAGTTTTGTTCTGTGGTTTCCTATTATAAGGTGTTTGGTATTGATCTGCAGCGGAGAGAGCGAGCTTACATGTAGAGACACTTTAATAAAGTAAAACACAGCAGTATTAATATTAAATAAGTTAAAAGAATATCATCTCAGTTAACTTGGTGGATGGGGATGGACCAGTGGTCACACCCCCACTGGACCATCAGCAAAGATAATAAAGAGGCTGGTCTGAGCGCTGGCGCTACTCTTCTTCAGTCCTTCAGCCAGTCAAGTTCTGGTCTTCATCCTCTCCACTGCATCTCTGTTCTCCCTCTCCCACATGCTGGGAGGGGGAGGGAAACAATGATGACCCAGAGACAGAGACATGCTGTCCCACTGCAGGCCCAGCGCCTCATGGCATGAAGAGCAACCTCTCCAGAACCTTCAACCTGCTCCAGATATGACTGAAAGACTCTGAATGCTGCCTCTGAATGGCCTCCTCAGGACCCAGCACCTCACGGCATGAAGAACAGCCTATCCAGAACCTTCCAACTCTGCATCCTGCCTCAAGACCATCTTGTCTCCTCTCTCTACTCCTTTGCCCTGAAAATGTGAGCAGCTCCTCTGCTCAGACACAGGCTGCAGAAAATGACTCCAACCGTCATGAAGAAACTTAAAAGAAGCAAAGACTGTCGGTCGACACGTTGGTGTGAATCCAGCCGACCTCCCCCACCAACAAAGAGGGGGGAAGAATTGAAGCAAGGGCACAGAGACTATGCTGTGAAGAGGAGAGACAGACAGAGAGAGACTGAGATGGAGCCATGTCAACCAGAGATGTTCAGAGACGACCAAAGATGTCCAGAGCTGTCCAGAACTGTCCAGAGATGACCAAAGGTTCCCAGAACTCCCCAGAGATGTCCAGAGCTGTCCAGAACTGTCCAGAGATGACCAGAGATGACCAGAGATGACCAAAGGTTCCCAGAACTGCCCAGAGATGTCCAGAGCTGTCCAGAGATGTCCACCGATGCCCGAAAGAGCCACAGGTGAAGTTCAAGCCGAAGTCACCTGCAGAGATCCAGCAGATCCAGACAAAACCTGCCGCCACTCCTCACTCCCATCCATCCAGGAACGGTGATATAATGCATATACATCTTACAGATATTAAAGAGTGTGATGATTAGACGCTAAAATAAATGGCCTGAATTTAGGGCTTAATCCAGAAAACTTAATAATATTTCGTAAGATTTCAATAAAATGCTAAACCAACTCTGAATAGTAAATTACTCACAATCTTCTCTGATGCCTCTCAAACTCTCAACTGCTGAACGGTACACCAAACCTAAACCAAATTTTGTTAACAACCTAATTCTTAATTTGGTCTAGATAACCACCACTGAATTAAACTGGTCACATTGAATCAATTCATCATTCATCCTTAAACTTTTGTGTAATCATTCATTCCATTTTGGTCACGATGAGTCAATCCCATGTTTTCCCATGTTTTTTATATTTTATTATTTCTGTTAGTAACCTGGTCATTTAGTTCATCAAACTAAACATTTATTATTAGTTATTTTCTGTGACAGTAGTAGTCTGGTTATAGTTTGTCAAATAAACATCTCATTTATAAAGAACTTGGTTAGTTGATTTGTGTGTGTATATAAAGTAATTGAATCACTGTACACTAGGTCAAGAACTCCGTAGCACCCTGAGATTAAGAGACTCTATTAATTAATGTCAAATTCACAAGTTTTCCCTGTTTTAGCAAAACTGGGTGGCGCCCTGATAATTTCTACTATTAAAGGCAATTTTTGGTTTATGATCAATAACTTAAAGATATTGTTCATAAATACATAATTTGATATTAATTAATGATTGACTAATCTGCTCTACACTATTTATGCTACACATCACATTTTGGGCCTGAAATCCATGCTGAATCCACCCTTCTGATGGGATCAGTTTAATCCAGATTTTTTGGATCAAAGTGATCCCAATCCCACTAAAAACTCTTAAAAACCCAAACCAAAGGTTTGATCCACATCAACACCCAGATTGGATTACATGATCTAATCTGATTACATAATCCATTTTTTCTTTTGAAAAAGCCATTTTCAAGATTTGATCCAATCCGTTATCCAAAATCTGAGTGGATTCCTTTTGAAAAACTGGGCCCTGGTTATTATACAGAAGCATTAAGGTTAACTGTTGTTTTATGAACTGGAACAATTGATACAACCTGTCATCCTTAAGTCCAGTTTCTAATACATTGATCTGAATGATTTTTATTTTTTAAAAAGACGAATCCTTTGTTTTCTTTTAACTAAAAATGACTAAAACTAGACAAAAACTATCACATATAGAAATGACTAAAATGTCACCAAAACTAAAAAGTATTTTCATTCCAAAAGACTTAAGACTAAATCCAAAATGGCTGCCTAAAACAACACTGGTTTTACTGTAATTCTCCACTAACTTTTGAGATTTTTTTAAGCTCCATACTGGAAAATAACAAAGTAACACAGTACAAAATAAACAATTACAACAAAATAGGAGCAAAACAGACATGTAGTCTGACTAATTAAAACAAATGAAAAATAGAAACAAGTACCTCACATAACAGCAAATCTAGCTTTGGTTATTTATCAATGCATAGAAGTTAATGTGAGTTAACATTAACATATCGTAATATAAACTTTCTAAACTGTTCATATGGATATTACTACTGACTAACCTCTATTCCCTTATGTTTTCTCAGTGGCCCAAGACCTGTGTGTGTGTGTGTGTGTGTGTGTGTGTGTGTGTGTTTTTCAGTATATTGTGTTTTCTTTAATAAAAAATGTAAATGAAATTGTATTATTTTATCATCCCCATGATATTTATTTTGATATGATCAATATGTGAAACTGGTGAGTGTGACCCAGTTAGTCCTCATTTAGTTTTGGCTAACAATTATATTTTAATAATAATACATTTTATGAACAGATTGCCTGTCACGTTACCTGTTACTCAAAGACACTGTACATCAAAGGTGACATAAAAGCACAATATTTGAAAAGATCATAACAGTATCTATATAAAAGCAATCAAACATTAAAAGCAATTCTGAATAAGTGAGTTTTTTCCAGGGATTTGATTCTGGGTAGGTCTGAGCAGGTGTGAATGTTTATGGGCAGAGTGTGGGGGCAGCAACAGTAAAAGCCCCAGGTCCGGTTCTTGGTTCTGTGTGAAAGGGAGAGGAGGTGGGCATCAGAGGATTGAAGGTCCTGATGGTTTTGGTGGAATGTAGAGCTGGATGTTGACAGTGAAGCAGTGGAAACGGACACCGTGATGATAACTGAGGTAACTGAGAGATAACTGAGGGAGTATGTACAAGAGCCATTCATATGAAGTAATATCAACCCATTTATACAAAGTAATATAAAGTAGAATTCATAAACAACCATCATTTTCATGGAGGATCACCCAGACACTGGATTCTTCAGATACAATGCAACTGATCAGGGTTAGGGGTGGGGTAAGTGAAAAACTACTGATTATCAACACAAAACATGGTCTAAGTGGCCTGAAATGACATTTGTGACTTATAAGAAGCCAAAACTAAATTGTCACTAAGACATTTGTCCACTATGTCAACCAAAACAGGTTTTAATCATTTTTATGCAGGTGACCATTCATGGCCTCTTGAAATCTATACCTGACACTAGGGGTTGGTCAAGAAAGGTAAAGCTTTAAATTTTGTCATAGAGGTAAACCAAATACATCATCGGAAAGGTCTTATCAAGGAGGATAGTATGATGTCAGTCTAAGGGCTCTATGCCAGTCCTGCTTTGAACTATTGACCTTTGAACTCTGCCTTTTCTGCATTTTCTAAGTCATCTAGCTCAACAACAGAATTACCTACAATCATGACAGTAACATTTCTGGAAAGGTCTTGATTTCCTTTATCATGTGGGGTATGGTTTTGTGTGTTCACCTATAGCAGGTGTCACTAAATATGGTAAAAACACATTTTCAGCTATTTAACATGTTCTTTTTAAAATTCTGACCAAACAGCAGTGTTCCCCATCCACTAAAACCCCTGACTGCACTTTCACTTTTATATGAAGTACTTCCACTAATGAGAAAAAGGGGTTATAAATAAAAAACTACAATTCCCTATTGCAGCGCAATACAACATGATAGGGCTGACCGTTAAGTGTGTAGTTTTTCCGGTTAGCTAGTTGTCAGAATCAGAACAGGGTTTTTCAACAGAACTACAGTATAAAATGCCGACTAGCTTCCTAACAAATATGCTACAGCAGAACTACCATCCGTGTTGCAAAAGGCAAAATACATCGTCTTTGGTCAATATTAATCCCTAAAATGTTGTTCGGTGAGGCTCGTACACGTTGCTATGGTAACCATATAAACTGCTGTGCGCACATGGAAGACGGAAGTCAAATGCGTTATCTTACTTATTTTATCAATAATACCCATTTACTATTTATATTATTATTATTATTACAATCATGTTAATCCCCCAACCCCTCAACATTACATTTCCAGTTTCCATGTTTAGATTGTGATTTTAAAAGAGATTAGATTATTTGGTATTGATGCATGGAATTTGTTGTCTTTGAATAGTGGCTTTATCTCGTACTGTACACAGCATATATCCATGAGAATTCATTTCTCCAGTAGTGTATGGATGTCAGCTAATATTTTGGATACCAGAGGCCTGCTGTTAATTGTTACATATACTAATACAGCATGCTATTAAAATCATGTGTTCCTGACTAATAGCTATAATTAACAAAGTGTTTCTGTACATAACTAAATAAATCACAGAATACATACCTACCATCACAGCAATGAAAATAACAACTCAGCATTTCCGTAAACATTTTATTTTTAAAAAGAAAACAATACTCCAGTATGAACAACTTCACATGTACAGTAGAGCACAGTTGACAGAAGTAGTTGAAAAAATGGATTATTCATAGACAAAGTAACATCATTGATTTCATTCAATAGTCAGTTCAGCATGATATGTACATAGTGTAATAGGTTCAGTGTCACTGTGAAAAAGTGAAGTAAATAGTAGAACTTGAGGAGAACTGTGAAGCTGTCTGTAAGAGGGGTCACCAGCGTCTCCACTGCCTCAGGAAGCTGTCCTTCTTTCACGTGGATAAAACCATGATGATCCTGTTCTATCATGCTTTTATTGAGTCTGTCCTATCTTTCTGCTTGGTGTCATGGTTTGGAGGTCTGACTCTGAAGGACAGAAACAGACTGAGCCAAATTGTTAAATGGTCCAGTGGACTCATTGGTGAGCCTCAGCTGAGCCTGGAGTCCCTGTACACCAGGCAGCTACAGAGGATTGCCAGCTCCATCACAGTTGATAACTCTCACCCTGTGTCTGCTGAGTTCCAGCTCCTTCCATCCGCTCAGAGGTTCAGGGTCCCAAGGAGCCGAACCAAGCGGTACAGGAGCAGCTTTGTTCCAGCCGCAGTTGGTCTCTTCAATAAGTCAGAGCTTCACTGCACATATTTATTTATCTATTTATGGAAGTTTTACCCTGTTGTCTTATTTAACTTGATGCTTTAATGGTCTTTTAATTGCTCATGTGGCTTCTTCTCTTTTATTGGGCCTTGGTCTGGTTCTGGTCTCAGGCAGCATACGAGTACTCTGTCTTGTTGTGCTTTGTTGATGCTCTGTTGTCTAGTTTGTTGTTAATGCAGATGTCATCCTCTGTTTACACTGCAAAACAAATCTACCGACAGGTACAAATAAAGTCACCTAACCTCACCTATAAAACAATCAAATCACATCCACATCCAGGGCTGTAAATAACACCATACAAGTGGAGCAGTGCCTCAGTAATGTCAGGCAGTGGCCCTTACTCCTCTTCTTCTTTTTTTTTTTTAAGTACAAATTTATTAAATAGAAGTGCATCAATTACAGTATACAGTTACAATATACAATGAATACGACACTTGTGCCACGAGTTACATAACATCATCATCACTGCCATTCATTAATTAGAAAATTTAAAATTAGTCCATTTTGAAAAAAAAAAAAAGTTAAGAAACAAGGTTGAGTTTATTCCAGGTGAGGGACTGGATCTTATCTAGAGTTCTCCTCCTTCTCAAGTCAGTTAAAACGTGTTTCACCACGGTATCGCTGTCCATCACTGTCTGTTTCAGGACCATAACGCACCTTGTTATCCACAGTTTATCACATACAATACTAATAATCAGTTGAAAAAGTTCTCTTTCCTTTATGGACATTTGTTTGTCTAATATTCCGTACATTACTGATTTATAACTGACTTCAGGTGCCAGGCCGAGACCCTGCAGCTGGGACCAGACCTCCTGAGCTCGGTAACAGTCCATAACAGTCCATCTTACTTATTTTATCAATAATACCCATTTACTATTTATATTAATATTATTATTACAATTATGTTAATCCCCCAAACCACTCAACATTACATTTCCAGTTTCCATGTTTAGATTGTGTTTTTAAAAGAGATTAGATTATTTGGTATTGATGCATGGAATTTGTTGTCTTTGAATAGTGGCTTTATCTCGTACTGTACACAGCATATATCGATGAGAATTCATTTTTCCAGTAGTGTATGGATGTCAGCTAATATTTTATTTTATTTTTATTTTTTTTTTATTTTCCAGTGAGGTATTTTCAACACCTCACTGGAAACATGCCACGTACCGGCCTGCTTCAAGACATCCGCTATCATCCCTGTTCCCAAGAAGCTGAGGACAACAGGTCTCAATGACTACAGACCCGTCGCCTTGACCTCTGTGGTTATGAAGTCATTTGAGCGCCTCATGCTTCAACACATCAAAGACATTACTGACTCACACCTGGACCCCCTGCAGTTCGCCTACAGAGCCAACAGGTCTGTAGATGATGCAGTTAACCTGGCCTTGCATTTCATCCTTCAGCACCTGGACTCCCCAGGATCCTATGCCAGGATCCTGTTTGTGGATTTCAGCTCTGCCTTCAACACTATCATCCCAGCTGTCCTGCAGGACAAGCTCTCCCAGCTGAACGTGCCAGACTCCACCTGCAGGTGGATCACAGACTTCCTGTCTGACAGGAGGCAGCATGTAAAGCTGGGAAAACACATCTCTGACTCCCGGACTATCAGCACTGGATCCCCTCAGGGCTGTGTTCTTTCCCCTCTGCTCTTCTCCCTGTACACCAACAGTTGCACCTCCAGTCACCAGTCTGTCAAGCTCCTGAAGTTCGCGGACGACACAACCCTCATTGGGTTCATCTCTGATGGAGATGAGTCCGCCTACAGGAGGGAGACAGACCGTCTGGTGTCCTGGTGCAGCTTGAACAATCTGGAGCTCAATGCTTTAAAGACAGTGGAGATGATTGTAGACTTCAGAAGGAACTCAGCCCCGCTCACACTCACCCCCATCACCCTGAGAGACTCTCCAGTGGTCACTGTGGAGTCCTTCTGCTTCCTGGGCACCATCATCACCCAGGACCTCAAGTGGGAGCTGAACATCAGCTCTCTCACCAAAAAGCCCAACAGAGGATGTACTTCCTGCGGCAGCTGAGAAAGTTCAACCTGCCAGTGAAGATGATGGTGCACTTCTACACCTCCATCATCGAGTCCATCCTCACCTCCTCCATCACCATCTGGTACGCTGCAGCTACTGCCAAGGACAAGTGCAGACTGCAGCGTATCATCTGCTCTGCTGAGAAGGTCATTGGCTGCAGTCTGCCTTCCCTCCAGGACCTGTACACCTCCAGGACTCTGAGGCGTGCAGGTAAGATTGTGGCCGATCCCTCCCACCCTGGACACAAACTCTTTCAAACATTACCCTCTGGCAGGAGGCTTCGGTCCATCAAGACCAGAACCTCACGCCACAAGAACAGTTTCTTCCCGTCTGCCACCGGCCTCAGAAACAAGGCCCAGGTCCCCCGCTGACACCCCCTCCTCATAGACTGTACGTTACATTAAGGTGTTCATTAATGCACATCACCGGCACTGTTGCTGGTCATGCTGCACATCCACACCATAAAGTTGCACTCAAAACCTGTATAAATGTAAATATCAATGTAAATATCTTGCACTCCAAACATTCTTGTACAAAATACGTTAATTCCGTGGCTCTGTTTCTTGCACTGTTACACTGTTACTTGTTTTGCACGACTACACTCTTACTTTATATATTTTATATTTGTATCTTCTACTTTATCTTGTTTTTTCTATATTTATGTTGCACCAACCCACCAGAACAAATTCCTTGTATTGTGTTAACTATACCTGGCAATAAATCTTTTCTGATCTGATCTATTCTGATAAGAAGGTGCTGCTGCGTCTCATCTTCATTACAGTAAATCATGGGACAGGTTTTAGTTGTAACGTAACAACTCCATGACACAACAGCTCTTACAGCTAATCTGTTGACAGAGGTGAGCCAACGAACATCCCGAGATTTTTGTTTTTTAATATTTTCATAACATCTATACCTTCACTGTCGGTTAAACATTTATACTTTATCACTCCACCATATTTATTGTTACTTTTATTAAAAATCACTTTACTTGGCCAGTCTTTCCAGTCAATCTTTAAATGTTGGTATTGGTGGGTAAAATCTCCATACATTAACTTATAGTCTGGGCCTCGTCTGGCTCGGCCTCCTCTTTTCCTCCACATGGAAAGATCACCGACCCAGAGAGCGTTCCTGGAAATGCTGGTGGACACGTTCTTAATGAAGGCAATAAGGAGTCTACTTCCCAGCTCTACAGCCCCCAACCCCCCATATTCTATGCTTTTATACAATAATTCTCTTTTTGTAACCTCTCTGGTTGTACCCCAGACTAAGTTAACACATTGTTTATTTAATTTAATGATCATATTATTTGATGGAGGGAAGATGTTGGCAAGGAAGAGGAGTTTGAACAGAATGAAGGTTTTTATCATGTTAACTCTTGTTTTATAGTTTGTATCTTTGTTTTCCCATTTTTTAACCTCCTCTTTGACTTCACATAGCTTACTCTGCCAGTTTCTCTCACTACTATCTCTATGACAGAAAGTTAAGCCCAAAATTTTGATTTCCTGCTTAACTTTAACATTTATATTTTGTTTATTACTCTCCATTCCAATCCAAACTCCTTCTGTTTCATTATTGTTTAATTTGGTACCTGAAGCTAATTCATATAAACTAAGAATATTGGTTAAAGCATCATCTTTTATAATAACAGTGATATCATCTGCATATCTTGGGTATGAGCCCTATCCTTGTACCTGAAATAAGCCTTTCAGAGTTAATCATTGTTAAAAGTGGCTTTATGGTTAAAATGTACAAAGCAGGACTGAGAGGACAGCCCTGCTTCACACCTCGATCCACTGTAAAGGGGTCCGTTAAGACCCCATTAACATTAATGGAGATGTTAGATTTCCAATACAGACATTTCACCATGCTAACGAATTTATCAGGAAAGCCGTAGGCTTCCATTACCGCCCATAGATATTCCCTACTAATAAAATCAAAAGCTTTCCGCTGATCTAAACTAATTATATAGAAATATTTTTTTTCTGATTTATCAATAATTTCCCTCAGTATACTTAAATTATCCCACATTAATCTTCCTTTAATTGCACATGTTTGTTCTTTTTCTATTATTTGATCTAATATAGCATTTAATCTGTTAGAAATTATTTGAGCTAATATTTTATAATCTGTATTCATAATGGTTATATGCCTGTAATAGTCCAGGTCAGTCTGGTCTCCTTTTTAAATAATAAAGATAAAACCCCTTGGTAAAAGGAATTCCCCATGCAGTCGTCTTTGAGGCCTTCATTGAACATAGAGGTGAGGAGGTTCACCACATGGTCTATATAAAGTTGGTAGAACTCTGTGGGGAGTCCATCTGGACCAGGGCTTTTGCCAGTGTTCATATGCTGGATTGCTTCCATCACCTCCTCTTTTCTGATTTCTGCAGTCAAGTCATTGAAGTTTAAGGAGCTGAAAGACGGGATTGATTCCAATAGGAGCTTAACACATCCTGAGTCTATATCTATTGTTTTATGTGAATCTATGCACAAGTCTTTAATTGCCTCTCTTTTTTGTTTTTCATCATGAACAAGTAGCCCTTCTCTGTTTTTTATACTTTTAATAAATTTACTTTGCATATGTTTTTTTCCTGATTGAATAGCATGAATTAAATTCCCTCTGTCATCTACATCTGCTTGTTTATAGATACTATATAATAACTCATGGTTAAATTTATCAATTTGTCTTTTAATACTTGACATAGTGTCTTCTTCAGTTTTAGATTTTTGTTTCATATGTTTCAGATTAATATATTGTATCATTAATGTGTCATACTTTATATTCTTTACTTTGAAAAAAAAGTTTTTCATCCTATTTTTAAATAAATACCATATACCATAAAATAAAATATGTCAGATTTGGTAATTATTTTTATTTCTATTATTTTATGTATTTCCAGAAACCTCGATTGACTGAGGAGCCAAATGTCAGACATGTTTTAACAATGAGGTGATCAGAAAAGTTATTTAGAACAGTTGCACACTGATTTACTTTGAAATGTGATGACACATAAATTCTTGGTTTTAGAGTCGAACCTTGTAAATTCTTTCCCGAGGGGATTCACAGCTCGACACACATCTATCAAGTTAGCTTCATTACATATTTCCTTTAAATATTTACCTTTGACACTCAACTCAAACTGAACTGAGCTACATCTGTCATTTTCTTCAGTAACTGTATTAAAATCCCCACACACAATGATTTTATAACCCACAAACAATAATTCTCTGAGTCTTTTAAATAAATAGACTTTGTTGACTCTCTCAGAAGCGGTGTAGACATTTTTGATTCCATATTTCTCACCTCGATATGAACAATCTCTCATCAATAGTCTCCCTGGTATTATGTCTCGTCTCCTGATGAGAACAACGTCTTTACTTTTAAAAGATATGTCCACTCCGTCAGCCAGATTTTCACCTATTGATATAAAGGCTTTACCTTTGTGCCACATTTTACAGACGTCCTCGACATCATCATGAGTGTTTAGTCTCAGTTCTTGGGTGCACAAAATATCAAAGTCAGTGTTCAATAAATAATTAATTTTTTGATGACGGAAAGAACTTGATTGAATACCACGAGCGTTCCAGGTGGCAATTTTAAGGACGCTCATCATAAATCAGGGTGGTGACTGTGGTGAGAGCCTGTCATCCAGCCTTTTATTTTCCTTATGAAAAGATTGCTTTAATCGTCTCTTCCTTCTTACTATTTCAAAGGGTGCTTCATGTGACTCGTTAATTGTTGGAGCTAAAAACTCGGGTGTAGGGGAGAAAGAGTCTGAGTTGGCATTGGACAGAGGACATTGAGGGATGCTACAGGTTCCTTGGTCAGCAGTCAGACTTATTGAACTGAAATCTGAACTGGGGCTCTCACTAGCACTTTCATGTTTCTCCTGTGCTTCATCACAACTGTCAACCTCACTATCAGCATCACTTTGTTCTGCTGTTTGGAGAATTAAATCACATTAGCTTTTGATCCACCACTACTCAGAGCTTCATCACCCATTGTGTTAGTTTACTCTGAGACAAACTGACAAACAACAAAAAGTCTTCAATATATATGATACTTCTGCCCCAAAGGTCTCCAATTAAAATTTTCCAGCAGCAGTGGTCAGAAATCACACTGACAGCAACTCTGTCAGCACTGTTATGTAACTCATAACAGTCTTAATACACCAAATCCTGTTCGTGACGCCAGCTTGTCATGGAAAATGAGGAAAGAATGGATGCACCCAGGAGTCTTCTGCAGTTGATTAAAGAAGTAACATTTATTGAAGATTCTGATATGTCAGGAGGAATATGAACTTTGTCGTGGACAACCGTACAGCTGCCAGAGTCCGCCACATATTCCTCCCTTTCCCTATGGTGCTCAGCCTTATAAAGTAACACCCAGTTAAGTACAAGTATATTACCTTACATTACTCTTGAGCAGCGTTACAGTCAGGGCATGCTCATTCTAAGCTCTGAACTAACAGTGGCGCCTGTTGTCTTGCTGACGCTCAGCCATCGGCCTTATCAAAGGACCAACACTGACAGACTCCTCTGACCTTGGTTACCTAGTCAACTCAGAGATAACTAGCCATCTGTTTTCCTTGAGACACTGTGCTTCAACCCTGCATTCTGGAGCAACACTTTAAAGATTTAATGCTGTAAAAAAAGGACACTAGCCAACCCTAGGAACTCCTAAATTTAGAAAAAATCCATAACAAGTCACACCTGTATCACATCCTACTGTTAATTTTATTTCACTGTTTATTTATTTATTTATTTGAACTATTATAGTCACACCTGTATCACATCCTACTGTTAATTTTATTTCACTGTTTATTTATTTATTTATTTGAACTATTATAGTCACACCTGTATCACATCCTACTGTTCATTTTATTTCACCGCACCTTACTGTTTATTTATTTATTTATTTGAACTATTATAGTCACACCTGTATCACATCCTACTGTTAATTTTATTTCACCGCACCTTACTGTTTATTTATTTATTTATTTGAACTATTATAGTCACACCTGTATCATATCCTGCTGTTCATTTTATTTCACTGTTTATTTATTTATTTATTTGAATTATTATAGTCATACCTGTATCATATCCTACTGTTAATTTTATTTCACTGTTTATTTATTTATTTATTTGAACTATTATAGTCACACCTGTATCACATCCTACTGTTCATTTTATTTCACCGCACCTTACTGTTTATTTGTTTATTTATTTGAACTATTATAGTCACACCTGTATCATATCCTACTGTTAATTTTATTTCACTGTTTATTTATTTATTTATTTGAACTATTATAGTCACACCTGTATCACATCCTACTGTTAATTTTATTTCACCGCACCTTACTGTTTATTTATTTATTTATTTGAACTATTATAGTCACACCTGTATCACATCCTACTGTTAATTTTATTTCACTGTTTATTTGTTTATTTGAACTATTATAGTCACACCTGTATCACATCCTACTGTTAATTTTATTTCACTGCACCTTTCTGTTTATTTGTTTATTTATTTGAACTATTATAGTCACACCTGTATCACATCCTACTGTTAATTTTATTTCACTGTTTATTTGTTTATTTATTTGAACTATTATAGTCACACCTGTATCATATCCTATTGTTCATTTTATTTCACTGTTTATTTGTTTATTTATTTGAACTATTATAGTCACACCTGCATCATATCCTATTGTTCATTTTATTTCACTGTTTATTTGTTTATTTATTTGAACTATTATAGTCACACCTGTATCATATCCTACTGTTCATTTTATTTCACTGCACCTTACTGTTTATTTGTTTATTTATTTGAACTATTATAGTCACACCTGTATCATATCCTACTGTTCATTTTATTTCACTGTTTATTTGTTTATTTATTTGAACTATTATAGTCACACCTGTATCATATCCTACTGTTCATTTTATTTCACTGCACCTTGCTGTTTATTTGTTTATTTACTTGAACTATTATAGTCACACCTGTATCACATCCTACTGTTCATTTTATTTCACTGTTTATTTGTTTGTTTATTTGAACCATTATAGTCACACCCGTATCACATCCTACTGTTCATTTTATTTCACTGTTTATTTGTTTATTTATTTGAACTATTATAGTCACACCTGTATCACATCCTACTGTTAATTTTATTTCACTGCACCTTACTGTTTATTTGTTTATTTATTTGAACTATTATAGTCACACCTGTATCACATCCTACTGTTCATTTTATTTCATTGCACCTTGCTGTTTATTTGTTTATTTATTTGAACTGTTATAGTCACACCTGTATCACATCCTACTGTTCATTTTATTTCACTGTTTATTTGTTTATTTATTTGAACTATTATAGTCACACCTGTATCACATCCTACTGTTCATTTTATTTCACTGTTTATTTGTTTATTTATTTGAACTATTATAGTCACACCTGTATCACATCCTACTGTTCATTTTATTTCACTGTTTATTTGTTTATTTATTTGAACTATTATAGTCACACCTGTATCATATCCTACTGTTCATTTTATTTCACTGCACCTTACTGTTTATTTGTTTATTTATTTGAATTGTTATAGTCATACCTGTATCATATCCTACTGTTCATTTTATTTCACAGCACCTTACTGTTTATTTGTTTATTTATTTGAACTGTTATAGTCACACCTGTATCATATCCTACTGTTCATTTTATTTCACTGCACCTTGCTGTTTATTTGTTTGTTTATTTATTTGAACCGTTATAGTCACACCTGTATCATATCCCACTGTTCATTTTATTTCACTGTTTATTTGTTTATTTATTTGAACTATTATAGTTTCACCTGTATCACATCCTACTGTTCATTTTATTTCACTGTTTATTTGTTTATTTTTTTTTGAACTATTACAGGCACACCTGTATCACATCCTACTGTTCATTTTATTTCACTGCACCTTACTGTTTATTTGTTTATTTATTTGAACTATTATAGTCATACCTGTATCACATCCTACTGTTCATTTTATTTCACTCCACCTTACTGTTTATTTGTTTATTTATTTGAACCATTATAGTCACACCTGTATCATATCCTACTGTTCATTTTATTTCACTTCACCTTACTGTTTATTTGTTTATTTATTTGAACTATTATAGTCACACCTGTTTCATATCCTACTGTTCATTTTATTTCACTGCACCTTGCTGTTTATTTGTTTGTTTATTTATTTGAACTATTATAGTCATACCTGTATCACATCCTACTGTTCATTTTATTTCACTGTTTATTTGTTTATTTATTTGAACTATTATAGTCACACCTGTATCATATCCTACTGTTCATTTTATTTCACTGCACCTTACTGTTTATTTGTTTATTTATTTGAACTATTATAGTCACACCTGTATCATATCCTACTGTTCATTTTATTTCACTGCACCTTGCTGTTTATTTGTTTGTTTATTTATTTGAACGATTATAGTCATACCTGTATCACATCCTATTGTTCATTTTATTTCACTGTTTATTTGTTTATTTAATTGAACTATTATAGTCACACCTGTATCACATCCTACTGTTCATTTTATTCCACTGCACCTTACTGTTCATTTGTTTATTTATTTGAACTATTATAGTCACACCTGTATCATATCCTACTGTTCATTTTATTTCACTGCACCTTGCTGTTTATTTGTTTGTTTATTTATTTGAACTATTATAGTCACACCCGTATCACATCCTACAGTTCATTTTATTTCACTGTTTATTTGTTTATTTATTTGAACTATTATAGTCACACCTGTATCACGGACTACTGTTAATTTTATTTCACTGCACCTAGCTGTTTTTTTGTTTATTTATTTGAACTATTATAGTCACACCTGTATCACATCCTATTGTTCATTTTATTTCACTGTTTATTTGTTTATTTGAACTATTATAGTCACACCTGTATCATATCCTACTGTTAATTTTATTTCACTGCACCTTGCTGTTTATTTGTTTGTTTATTTATTTGAACTATTATAGTCACACCTGTATCACATCCTACTGTTCATTTTATTTCGCTGTTTATTTGTTTATTTTATTTCACTCCACCTTACTGTTTATTTGTTTATTTATTTGAACCATTATAGTCACACCTGTTTCATATCCTACTGTTCATTTTATTTCACTTCACCTTACTGTTTATTTGTTTATTTATTTGAACTATTATAGTCACACCTGTTTCATATCCTATTGTTCATTTTATTTCACTGCACCTTACTGTTTATTTGTTTGTTTATTTGAACTATTATAGTCACACCTGTATCACATCCTACAGTTCATTTTTTTTCAGTTTATTTGTTTATTTATTTGAACTATTATAGTTTCACCTGTATCACATCCTACTGTTCATTTTATTTCACTGTTTATTTCTTTATTTATTTGAACTATTATAGTCACACCTGTATCACATCCTGCTGTTCATTTTATTTCACTTTACCTTACTGTTTGTTTGTTTATTTATTTGAACCATTATAGTCACACCCGTATCACATCCTACTGTTCATTTTATTTCACTGTTTATTTGTTTATTTATTTGAACTATTATAGTCACACCTGTATCACATCCTACTGTTCATTTTATTTCACTGTTTATTTGTTTATTTATTTAAACTATTATAGTCACACCTGTATCATATCCTACTGTTCATTTTATTTCACTGCACCTTGCTGTTTATTTGTTTGTTTATTTGAACTATTATAGTCACGCCTGTATCATATCCTACAGTTCATTTTTTTTCAGTTTACTTGTTTATTTATTTGAACTATTATAGTTTCACCTGTATCACATGCTACTGTTCATTTTATTTCACTGTTTATTTCTTTGTTTATTTGAACTATTATAGTCACACCTGTATCACATCCTGCTGTTCATTTTATTTCACTGCACCTTACTGTTTATTTGTTTATTTATTTGAACCATTATAGTCACACCCGTATCACATCCTACTGTTCATTTTATTTCACTGTTTATTTGTTTATTTATTTGAACTATTATAGTCACACCTGTATCACATCCTACTGTTAATTTTATTTCACTGTTTATTTGTTTATTTATTTGAACTATTATAGTCACACCTGTATCACATCCTACTGTTCATTTTATTTCACTGCACCTTGCTGTTTATTTGTTTATTTATTTGAACTGTTATAGTCACACCTGTATCACATCCTACTGTTCATTTTATTTCACTGCACCTTACTGTTTATTTGTTTATTTATTTGAACTATTATAGTCACACCTGTATCACATCCTACTGTTCATTTTATTTCACTGCACCTTACTGTTTATTTGTTTATTTATTTGAACTATTATAGTCACACCTGTATCATATCCTACTGTTCATTTTATTTCACTGCACCTTGCTGTTTATTTGTTTATTTATTTGAACTGTTATAGTCACGCCTGTATCATATCCTACTGTTCATTTTATTTCACTGCACCTTACTGTTTATTTTTTTATTTATTTGAATTATTATAGTCACACCTGTATCATATCCTACTGTTCATTTTATTTCACTGCACCTTACTGTTTATTTGTTTATTTATTTGAACTATTATAGTCACACCTGTATCACATCCTACTGTTCATTTTATTTCATTGCACCTTGCTGTTTATTTGTTTATTTATTTGAACTGTTATAGTCACACCTGTATCACATCCTACTGTTCATTTTATTTCACTGTTTATTTGTTTATTTATTTGAACTATTATAGTCACACCTGTATCACATCCTACTGTTCATTTTATTTCACTGTTTATTTGTTTATTTATTTGAACTATTATAGTCACACCTGTATCATATCCTACTGTTCATTTTATTTCACTGCACCTTACTGTTTATTTGTTTATTTATTTGAACTATTATAGTCACACCTGTATCATATCCTACTGTTCATTTTATTTCACAGCACCTTACTGTTTATTTGTTTATTTATTTGAACTATTATAGTCACACCTGTATCATATCCTACTGTTCATTTTATTTCACTGCACCTTGCTGTTTATTTGTTTGTTTATTTATTTGAACTATTATAGTCACACCTGTATCATATCCTACTGTTCATTTTATTTCACTGTTTATTTGTTTATTTATTTGAACTATTATAGTTTCACCTGTATCACATCCTACTGTTCATTTTATTTCACTGTTTATTTGTTTATTTATTTGAACTATTATAGTCACACCTGTATCACATCCTACTGTTCATTTTATTTCACTGCACCTTACTGTTTATTTGTTTATTTATTTGAACTATTATAGTCACACCTGTATCACATCCTACTGTTCATTTTATTTCACTCCACCTTACTGTTTATTTGTTTATTTATTTGAACCATTATAGTCACACCTGTATCATATCCTACTGTTCATTTTATTTCACTTCACCTTACTGTTTTTTTGTTTATTTATGTGAACTATTATAGTCATACCTGTATCACATCCTATTGTTCATTTTATTTCACTGTTTATTTGTTTATTTATTTGAACTATTATAGTCACACCTGTATCATATCCTACTGTTCATTTTATTTCACTGCACCTTGCTGTTTATTTGTTTGTTTATTTATTTGAACGATTATAGTCATACCTGTATCACATCCTACTGTTCATTTTATTTCACTGCACCTTACTGTTTATTTGTTTATTTATTTGAACTATTATAGTCACATCTGTATCACATCCTATTGTTCATTTTATTTCACTGTTTATTTGTTTATTTAATTGAACTATTATAGTCACACCTGTATCACATCCTACTGTTCATTTTATTCCACTGCACCTTACTGTTTATTTGTTTATTTATTTGAACTATTATAGTCATACCTGTATCATATCCTACTGTTCATTTTATTCCACTGCACCTTACTGTTTATTTGTTTATTTATTTGAACTATTATAGTCACACCTGTATCATATCCTACTGTTCATTTTATTTCACTGCACCTTACTGTTTATTTGTTTATTTATTTGAACTATTATAGTAACACCTGGATAATATCATACTGTTAGTTTTATTTCAATGTTTTTTTGTTTATTTAGTTGTAGTATTATAGTCACACCTGTATCACGGACTACTGTTAATTTTATTTCACTCCACCTAGCTGTTTTTTTGTTTATTTATTTGAACTATTATAGTCACACCTGTATCACATCCTGCTGTTCATTTTATTTCACTGTTTATTTGTTTATTTATTTGAACTATTATAGTCACACCTGTATCATATCCTACTGTTCATTTTATTTCACCGCACCTTACTGTTTATTTATTTATTTATTTGAACTATTATAGTCATACCTGTATCAAATCCTACTGTTCATTTTATTTCACTGTTTATTTGTTTATTTATTTGAACTATTATAGTCACACCTGTTTCACATCCTACTGTTCATTTTATTTCACTGCACCTTACTGTTTATTTGTGTATTTATTTGAACTATTATATTCACACATGTATCACGGACTACTGTTAATTTTATTTCACTGCACCTTGCTGTTTATTTGTTTGTTATTTATTTGAACTATTATAGTCACACCTGTATCAATTCCTACTGTTCATTTTATTTCACTGTTTATTTGTTTATTTATTTGAACTATTATAGTTTCACCTGTATCACATCCTACTGTTCATTTTATTTCACTGTTTATTTCTTTATTTATTTGAACTATTATAGTCACACCTGTATCATATCCTACTGTTCATTTTATTTCACTGCACCTTACTGTTTATTTGTTTATTTATTTGAACTATTATAGTCACACCTGTATCACATCCTGCTGTTCATTTTATTTCACTGCACCTTACTGTTTATTTGTTTATTTATTTGAACTATTATAGTCACACCTGTATCACATCCTACTGTTCATTTTATTTCACTGTTTATTTCTTTATTTATTTGAACTATTATAGTCACACCTGTATCATATCCTACTGTTCATTTTATTTCACTGTTTATTTGTTTATTTATTTGAACTATTATAGTCACACCTGTATCACATCCTACTGTTCATTTTATTTCACTGCACCTTACTGTTTATTTGTTTATTTATTTGAACTGTTATAGTCACACCCGTATCACATCCTACTGTTCATTTTATTTCACCGCACCTTACTGTTTATTTGTTTATTTATTTGAACTATTATAATCACTCCTGTATCATATCCTACTGTTCATTTTATTTCACTGCACCTTGCTGTTTATTTGTTTATTTATTTGAACTATTATAGTCACACCTGTATCATATCCTACTGTTCATTTTATTTCACTGTTTATTTGTTTATTTATTTGAACTATTATAGTCACACCTGTATCATATCCTACTGTTCATTTTATTTCACTGTTTATTTGTTTATTTATTTGAACTATTATAGTCACACCTGTATCACATCCTACTGTTCATTTTATTTCACTGTTTATTTGTTTATTTATTTGAACTATTATAGTCACACCTGTATCATATCCTACTGTTCATTTTATTTCACCGCACCTTACTGTTTATTTATTTATTTATTTGAACTATTATAGTCATACCTGTATCAAATCCTACTGTTCATTTTATTTCACTGCACCTTACTGTTTATTTGTTTATTTATTTGAACTATTATATTCACACCTGTATCATATCCTACTGTTCATTTTATTTCACTGTTTATTTGTTTATTTATTTGAACTATTATAGTCACACCTGTATCACATCCTACTGTTCATTTTATTTCACTGCACCTTACTGTTTATTTGTTTATTTATTTGAACTATTATAGTCACACCTGTATCAAATCCTACTGTTCATTTTATTTCACTGTTTATTTGTTTGTTTATTTGAACTATTATAGTCACACCTGTATCACATCCTACTGTTCATTTTATTTCACTGCACCTTACTGTTTATTTGTTTATTTATTTGAACTATTATAGTCACACCTGTATCACATCCTGCTGTTCATTTTATTTCACTGCACCTTACTGTTTATTTGTTTATTTATTTGAACTATTATAGTCACACCTGTATCACATCCTACTGTTCATTTTATTTCACTGCACCTTACTGTTTATTTGTTTATTTATTTGAACTATTATAGTCACACCTGTATCACATCCTACTGTTCATTTTATTTCACTGTTTATTTGTTTATTTATTTGAACTATTATAGTTTCACCTGTATCACATCCTACTGTTCATTTTATTTCACTGCACCTTACTGTTTATTTGTTTATTTATTTGAACTATTATAGTCACACCTGTATCACATCCTACTGTTCATTTTATTTCACTGTTTATTTGTTTATTTATTTGAACTATTATAGTCACACCTGTATCATATCCTACTGTTCATTTTATTTCACTGTTTATTTGTTTATTTATTTGAACTATTATAGTCACACCTGTATCACATCCTACTGTTCATTTTATTTCACTGTTTATTTGTTTATTTATTTGAACTATTATAGTCACACCTGTATCATATCCCACTGTTAATTTTATTTCACTGTTTATTTGTTTATTTATTTGAACTATTATAGTCACACCTGTATCACATCCTACTGTTCATTTTATTTCACTGCACCTTACTGTTTATTTGTTTATTTATTTGAACTGTTATAGTCACGCCTGTATCACATCCTGCTGTTCATTTTATTTCACTGCACCTTACTGTTTATTTGTTTATTTATTTGAACTATTATAGTCACACCTGTATCACATCCTAATGTTCATTTTATTTCACTGTTTATTTCTTTATTTATTTGAACTATTATAGTTTCACCTGTATCACATCCTACTGTTCATTTTATTTCACTGTTTATTTGTTTATTTTTTTTGAACTATTACAGGCACACCTGTATCACATCCTACTGTTCATTTTATTTCACTCCACCTTACTGTTTATTTGTTTATTTATTTGAACCATTATAGTCACACCTGTATCATATCCTACTGTTCATTTTATTTCACTTCACCTTACTGTTTATTTGTTTATTTATTTGAACTATTATAGTCACACCTGTATCACATCCTACTGTTCATTTTATTTCACTGCACCTTTCTGTTTATTTGTTTATTTATTTGAACTGTTATAGTCACACCCGTATCATATCCTACTGTTCATTTTATTTCACCGCACCTTACTGTTTATTTGTTTATTTATTTGAACTATTATAGTCACACCTGTATCATATCCTACTGTTCATTTTATTTCACTGTTTATTTGTTTATTTATTTGAACTATTATAGTCACACCTGTATCATATCCTACTGTTCATTTTATTTCACTGCACCTTGCTGTTTATTTGTTTATTTATTTGAACTATTATAGTCACACCTGTATCACATCCTACTGTTCATTTTATTTCACTGCACCTTGCTGTTTATTTGTTTATTTATTTGAACTATTATAGTCACACCTGTATCATATCCTACTGTTCATTTTATTTCACTGTTTATTTGTTTATTTATTTGAACTATTATAGTCACACCTGTATCACATCCTACTGTTCATTTTATTTCACTGCACCTTGCTGTTTATTTGTTTATTTATTTGAACTATTATAGTCACACCTGTATCACATCCTACTGTTCATTTTATTTCACTGCACCTTACTGTTTATTTGTTTATTTATTTGAACTATTATAGTCACACCTGTATCATATCCTACTGTTCATTTTATTTCACTGCACCTTGCTGTTTATTTGTTTATTTATTTGAACTATTATAGTCACACCTGTATCATATCCTACTGTTCATTTTATTTCACTGTTTATTTGTTTATTTATTTGAACTATTATAGTCACACCTGTATCATATCCTACTGTTCATTTTATTTCACTGTTTATTTGTTTATTTATTTGAACTATTATAGTCACACCTGTATCAAATCCTACTGTTCATTTTATTTCACTGCACCTTGCTGTTTATTTGTTTATTTATTTGAACTATTATAGTCACACCTGTATCACATCCTGCTGTTCATTTTATTTCACTGCACCTTACTGTTTATTTGTTTATTTATTTGAACTATTATAGTCACACCTGTATCATATCCTACTGTTCATTTTATTTCACTGCACCTTACTGTTTATTTGTTTATTTATTTGAACTATTATAGTCACACCTGTATCACATCCTACTGTTCATTTTATTTCACTGTTTATTTGTTTATTTATTTGAACTATTATAGTCACACCTGTATCATATCCTACTGTTCATTTTATTTCACTGCACCTTACTGTTTATTTGTTTATTTATTTGAACTATTATAGTCACACCTGTATCACATCCTACTGTTCATTTTATTTCACTGTTTATTTGTTTATTTATTTGAACTATTATAGTCACACCTGTATCACATCCTACTGTTCATTTTATTTCACTGTTTATTTGTTTATTTATTTGAACTATTATAGTCACACCTGTATCACATCCTACTGTTCATTTTATTTCACTGCACCTTGCTGTTTATTTGTTTATTTATTTGAACTATTATAGTCACACCTGTATCATATCCTACTGTTCATTTTATTTCACTGTTTATTTGTTTATTTATTTGAACTATTATAGTCACACCTGTATCATATCCTACTGTTCATTTTATTTCACTGCACCTTACTGTTTATTTGTTTATTTATTTGAACTATTATAGTCACACCTGTATCATATCCTACTGTTCATTTTATTTCACTGCACCTTGCTGTTTATTTGTTTATTTATTTGAACTATTATAGTCACACCTGTATCATATCCTACTGTTCATTTTATTTCACTGTTTATTTGTTTATTTATTTGAACTATTATAGTCACACCTGTATCATATCCTACTGTTCATTTTATTTCACTGCACCTTACTGTTTATTTGTTTATTTATTTGAACTATTATAGTCACACCTGTATCAAATCCTACTGTTCATTTTATTTCACTGTTTATTTGTTTATTTATTTGAACTATTATAGTCACACCTGTATCATATCCTACTGTTCATTTTATTTCACTGTTTATTTGTTTATTTATTTGAACTATTATAGTCACACCTGTATCATATCCTACTGTTCATTTTATTTCACTGCACCTTACTGTTTATTTGTTTATTTATTTGAACTATTATAGTCACACCTGTATCACATCCTACTGTTCATTTTATTTCACTGCACCTTACTTTTTATTTGTTTTTTTATTTTTATTGTTATAGTCACACCTGTATCATATCCTACTGTTCATTTTATTTCACTGTTTATTTGTTTATTTATTTGAACTATTATAGTCACACCTGTATCACATCCTACTGTTCATTTTATTTCACTGTTTATTTGTTTATTTATTTGAACTATTATAGTCACACCTGTATCATATCCTACTGTTCATTTTATTTCACTGTTTATTTGTTTATTTATTTGAACTATTATAGTCACACCTGTATCACATCCTACTGTTCATTTTATTTCACTGCACCTTACTGTTTATTTGTTTATTTATTTGAACTATTATAGTCACACCTGTATCACATCCTACTGTTCATTTTATTTCACTGCACCTTACTGTTTATTTGTTTATTTATTTGAACTATTATAGTCACACCTGTATCATATCCTACTGTTCATTTTATTTCACTGTTTATTTCTTTATTTATTTGAACTATTATAGTCACACCTGTATCACATCCTACTGTTCATTTTATTTCACTGTTTATTTGTTTGTTTATTTGAAATTTTATAGTCACACCCGTATCACATCCTGCTGTTCATTTTATTTCACTGTTTATTTGTTTATTTATTTGAACTATTATAGTCACACCTGTATCATATCCTACTGTTCATTTTATTTCACTGCACCTTACTGTTTATTTGTTTATTTATTTGAACTATTATAGTCACACCTGTATCACATCCTACTGTTCATTTTATTTCACTGTTTATTTGTTTATTTATTTGAACTATTATAGTCACACCTGTATCACATCCTACTGTTCATTTTATTTCACTGCACCTTACTGTTTATTTGTTTATTTATTTGAACTATTATAGTCATACCTGTATCATATCCTACTGTTCATTTTATTTCACTGCACCTTACTGTTTATTTGTTTATTTATTTGAACTATTATAGTCACACCTGTATCATATCCTACTGTTCATTTTATTTCACTGTTTATTTGTTTATTTATTTGAACTATTATAGTCACACCTGTATCACATCCTACTGTTCATTTTATTTCACTGCACCTTACTGTTTATTTGTTTATTTATTTGAACTATTATAGTCACACCTGTATCACATCCTACTGTTCATTTTATTTCACTGTTTATTTGTTTATTTATTTGAACTATTATAGTCACACCTGTATCACATCCTACTGTTCATTTTATTTCACTCCACCTTACTGTTTATTTGTTTATTTATTTGAACTATTATATTCACACCTGTATCATATCCTACTGTTCATTTTATTTCACTTCACCTTACTGTTTATTTGTTTATTTATTTGAACTATTATAGTCACACCTGTATCACATCCTACTGTTCATTTTATTTCACTGCACCTTACTGTTTATTTGTTTATTTATTTGAACTATTATAGTCATATCTGTATCACATCCTACTGTTCATTTTATTTCACTCCACCTTACTGTTTATTTGTTTATTTATTTGAACCATTATAGTCACACCTGTATCATATCCTACTGTTCATTTTATTTCACTTCACCTTACTGTTTATTTGTTTATTTATTTGAACTATTATAGTCACACCCGTATCACATCCTACTGTTCATTTTATTTCACTTCACCTTACTGTTTATTTGTTTATTTATTTGAACTATTATAGTCACACCTGTATCACATCCTACTGTTCATTTTATTTCACTGCACCTTACTGTTTATTTGTTTATTTATTTGAACTATTATAGTCACACCCGTATCACATCCTACTGTTCATTTTATTTCACTTCACCTTACTGTTTATTTGTTTATTTATTTGAACTATTATAGTCACACCTGTATCACATCCTACTGTTCATTTTATTTCACTGTTTATTTGTTTATTTATTTGAACTATTATAGTCACACCTGTATCACATCCTACTGTTCATTTTATTTCACTGCACCTTACTGTTTATTTGTTTATTTATTTGAACTATTATAGTCACACCTGTATCACATCCTACTGTTCATTTTATTTCACTGCACCTTGCTGTTTATTTGTTTATTTATTTGAACTATTATAGTCACACCTGTATCACATCCTACTGTTCATTTTATTTCACTGTTTATTTGTTTATTTATTTGAACTATTATAGTCACACCTGTATCATATCCTACTGTTCATTTTATTTCACTGTTTATTTGTTTATTTATTTGAACTATTATAGTCACACCTGTATCACATCCTACTGTTCATTTTATTTCACTGCACCTTGCTGTTTATTTGTTTATTTATTTGAACTATTATAGTCACACCTGTATCATATCCTACTGTTCATTTTATTTCACTGTTTATTTGTTTATTTATTTGAACTATTATAGTCACACCTGTATCACATCCTACTGTTCATTTTATTTCACTGTTTATTTGTTTATTTATTTGAACTATTATAGTCACACCTGTATCATATCCTACTGTTCATTTTATTTCACTGTTTATTTGTTTATTTATTTGAACTATTATAGTCACACCTGTATCACATCCTACTGTTCATTTTATTTCACTGCACCTTGCTGTTTATTTGTTTATTTATTTGAACTATTATAGTCACACCTGTATCACATCCTACTGTTCATTTTATTTCACTGTTTATTTGTTTATTTATTTGAACTATTATAGTCACACCTGTATCATATCCTACTGTTCATTTTATTTCACTGTTTATTTGTTTATTTATTTGAACTATTATAGTCACACCTGTATCATATCCTACTGTTCATTTTATTTCACTGTTTATTTGTTTATTTATTTGAACTATTATAGTCACACCTGTATCATATCCTACTGTTCATTTTATTTCACTGCACCTTGCTGTTTATTTGTTTGTTATTTATTTGAACTATTATAATCACTCCTGTATCACATCCTACTGTTCATTTTATTTCACTGTTCATTTGTTTATTTATTTGAACTATTATAGTCACACCTGTATCATATCCTACTGTTCATTTTATTTCATTGCACCTTGCTGTTTATTTGTTTATTTATTTGAACTGTTATAGTCACACCTGTATCATATCCTGCTGTTCATTTTATTTCACTGCACCTTACTGTTTATTTGTTTATTTATTTGAACTATTATAGTCACACCTGTATCATATCCTACTGTTCATTTTATTTCACTGTTTATTTGTTTATTTATTTGAACTATTATAGTTTCACCTGTATCATATCCTACAGTTCATTTTATTTCACTGTTTATTTTTTGTTTATTTGAACTATTATAGTCACACCTGTATCACATCCTGCTGTTCATTTTATTTCACTGTTTGTTTATTTATTTGAACTATTATAGTCACACCTGTATCATATCCCATTGTTAATTTTATTTCACTGTTTATTTGTTTATTTATTTGAACTATTATAGTCACACCTGTATCACATCCTACTGTTCATTTTATTTCACTGCACCTTACTGTTTATTTGTTTATTTATTTGAACTATTATAGTCACACCCGTATCACATCCTACTGTTCATTTTATTTCACTTCACCTTACTGTTTATTTGTTTATTTATTTGAACTATTATAGTCACACCTGTATCACATCCTACTGTTCATTTTATTTCACTGCACCTTACTGTTTATTTGTTTATTTATTTGAACTATTATAGTCACACCTGTATAATATCCTACTGTTCATTTTATTTCACTGCACCTTGCTGTTTATTTGTTTATTTATTTGAACTATTATAGTCACACCTGTATCACATCCTACTGTTCATTTTATTTCACTGCACCTTGCTGTTTATTTGTTTATTTATTTGAACTATTATAGTCACACCTGTATCATATCCTACTGTTCATTTTATTTCACTGCACCTTGCTGTTTATTTGTTTATTTATTTGAACTATTATAGTCACACCTGTATCATATCCTACTGTTCATTTTATTTCACTGTTTATTTGTTTATTTATTTGAACTATTATAGTCACACCTGTATCATATCCTACTGTTCATTTTATTTCACTGCACCTTACTGTTTATTTGTTTATTTATTTGAACTATTATAGTCACACCTGTATCAAATCCTACTGTTCATTTTATTTCACTGCACCTTACTGTTTATTTGTTTATTTATTTGAACTATTATAGTCACACCTGTATCACATCCTACTGTTCATTTTATTTCACTGCACCTTACTGTTTATTTGTTTATTTATTTGAACTATTATAGTCACACCTGTATCATATCCTACTGTTCATTTTATTTCACTGCACCTTGCTGTTTATTTGTTTGTTTATTTATTTGAACTATTATAGTCACACCTGTATCATATCCTACTGTTCATTTTATTTCACTGCACCTTACTGTTTATTTGTTTATTTATTTGAACTATTATAGTCACACCTGTATCACATCCTACTGTTCATTTTATTTCACTGTTTATTTGTTTATTTAATTGAACTATTATAGTCACACCTGTATCACATCCTACTGTTCATTTTATTCCACTGCACCTTACTGTTCATTTGTTTATTTATTTGAACTATTATAGTCACACCTGTATCATATCCTACAGTTCATTTTATTTCACTGTTTATTTGTTTATTTATTTGAACAATTATAGTCACACCTGTATCACGGACTACTGTTAATTTTATTTCACTGCACCTAGCTGTTTTTTTGTTTATTTATTTGAACTATTATAGTCACACCTGTATCATATCCTACTGTTCATTTTATTTCACTGTTTATTTGTTTATTTATTTGAACTATTATAGTCACACCTGTATCACATCCTACTGTTCATTTTATTTCACTGCACCTTACTGTTTATTTGTTTATTTATTTGAACTATTATAGTCACACCTGTATCACATCCTACTGTTCATTTTATTTCACTGTTTATTTGTTTATTTATTTGAACTATTATAGTCACACCTGTATCATATCCTACTGTTCATTTTATTTCACTGTTTATTTGTTTATTTATTTGAACTATTATAGTCACACCTGTATCATATCCTACTGTTCATTTTATTTCACTGTTTATTTGTTTATTTATTTGAACTATTATAGTCACACCTGTATCAAATCCTACTGTTCATTTTATTTCACTGTTTATTTGTTTATTTATTTGAACTATTATAGTCACACCTGTATCACATCCTACTGTTCATTTTATTTCACTGCACCTTACTGTTTATTTGTTTATTTATTTGAACTATTATAGTCACACCTGTATCATATCCTACTGTTCATTTTATTTCACTGTTTATTTGTTTATTTATTTGAACTATTATAGTCACACCTGTATCACATCCTACTGTTCATTTTATTTCACTGTTTATTTGTTTATTTATTTGAACTATTATAGTCACACCTGTATCATATCCTACTGTTCATTTTATTTCACTGTTTATTTGTTTATTTATTTGAACTATTATAGTCACACCTGTATCACATCCTACTGTTCATTTTATTTCACTGTTTATTTGTTTATTTATTTGAACTATTATAGTCACACCTGTATCACATCCTACTGTTCATTTTATTTCACTGTTTATTTGTTTATTTATTTGAACTATTATAGTCACACCTGTATCACATCCTACTGTTCATTTTATTTCACTGCACCTTGCTGTTTATTTGTTTATTTATTTGAACTATTATAGTCACACCTGTATCATATCCTACTGTTCATTTTATTTCACTGTTTATTTGTTTATTTATTTGAACTATTATAGTCACACCTGTATCATATCCTACTGTTCATTTTATTTCACTGTTTATTTGTTTATTTATTTGAACTATTATAGTCACACCTGTATCATATCCTACTGTTCATTTTATTTCACTGCACCTTGCTGTTTATTTGTTTATTTATTTGAACTATTATAGTCACACCTGTATCATATCCTACTGTTCATTTTATTTCACTGTTTATTTGTTTATTTATTTGAACTATTATAGTCACACCTGTATCATATCCTACTGTTCATTTTATTTTACTGTTTATTTGTTTATTTATTTGAACTATTATAGTCACACCTGTATCAAATCCTACTGTTCATTTTATTTCACTGCACCTTACTGTTTATTTATTTGAACTATTATAGTCACACCTGTATCAAATCCTACTGTTCATTTTATTTCACTGTTTATTTGTTTATTTATTTGAACTATTATAGTCACACCTGTATCATATCCTACTGTTCATTTTATTTCACTGCACCTTACTGTTTATTTGTTTATTTATTTGAACTATTATAGTCACACCTGTATCACATCCTACTGTTCATTTTATTTCACTGCACCTTACTGTTTATTTGTTTATTTATTTGAACTATTATAGTCACACCTGTATCATATCCTACTGTTCATTTTATTTCACTGTTTATTTGTTTATTTATTTGAACTATTATAGTCACACCTGTATCACATCCTACTGTTCATTTTATTTCACTGTTTATTTGTTTATTTATTTGAACTATTATAGTCACACCTGTATCATATCCTACTGTTCATTTTATTTCACTGTTTATTTGTTTATTTATTTGAACTGTTATAGTCACACCTGTATCACATCCAACTGTTCATTTTATTTCACTGCACCTTACTGATTATTTGTTTATTTATTTGAACTATTATAGTCACACCTGTATCACATCCTACTGTTCATTTTATTTCACTGCACCTTACTGTTTATTTGTTTATTTATTTGAACTATTATAGTCACACCTGTATCACATCCTACTGTTCATTTTATTTCACTGTTTATTTGTTTATTTATTTGAACTATTATAGTCACACCTGTATCACATCCTACTGTTCATTTTATTTCACTGTTTATTTGTTTATTTATTTGAACTGTTATAGTCACACCTGTATCACATCCTACTGTTCATTTTATTTCACTGTTTATTTGTTTATTTATTTGAACTATTATAGTCACTCCTGTATCACATCCTACTGTTCATTTTATTTCACTGCACCTTACTGTTTATTTGTTTATTTATTTGAACTATTATAGTCACACCTGTATCACATCCTACTGTTCATTTTATTTCACTGTTTATTTGTTTATTTATTTGAACTATTATAGTCACACCTGTATCACATCCTACTGTTCATTTTATTTCACTGCACCTTACTGTTTATTTGTTTATTTATTTGAACTATTATAGTCACACCTGTATCATATCCTACTGTTCATTTTATTTCACTGCACCTTACTGTTTATTTGTTTATTTATTTGAACTATTATAGTCACACCTGTATCATATCCTACTGTTCATTTTATTTCACTGTTTATTTGTTTATTTATTTGAACTATTATAGTCACACCTGTATCACATCCTACTGTTCATTTTATTTCACTGCACCTTACTGTTTATTTGTTTATTTATTTGAACTATTATAGTCACACCTGTATCACATCCTACTGTTCATTTTATTTCACTGTTTATTTGTTTATTTATTTGAACTATTATAGTCACACCTGTATCACATCCTACTGTTCATTTTATTTCACTCCACCTTACTGTTTATTTGTTTATTTATTTGAACCATTATAGTCACACCTGTATCATATCCTACTGTTCATTTTATTTCACTTCACCTTACTGTTTATTTGTTTATTTATTTGAACTATTATAGTCACACCTGTATCACATCCTACTGTTCATTTTATTTCACTGTTTATTTGTTTATTTATTTGAACTATTATAGTCACACCTGTATCACATCCTACTGTTCATTTTATTTCACTGCACCTTACTGTTTATTTGTTTATTTATTTGAACTATTATAGTCACACCTGTATCATATCCTACTGTTCATTTTATTTCACTTCACCTTACTGTTTATTTGTTTATTTATTTGAACTATTATAGTCACACCTGTATCACATCCTACTGTTCATTTTATTTCACTGCACCTTACTGTTTATTTGTTTATTTATTTGAACTATTATAGTCACACCTGTATCACATCCTACTGTTCATTTTTTTTCACTGCACCTTACTGTTTATTTGTTTGTTTATTTGAACTATTATAGTCACACCTGTATCACATCCTACTGTTCATTTTATTTCACTTCACCTTACTGTTTATTTGTTTATTTATTTGAACCATTATAGTCACACCTGTATCACATCCTACTGTTCATTTTATTTCACTGTTTATTTGTTTATTTATTTGAACTGTTTCGTCATACCTGTATCACATCCTACTGTTCATTTTATTTCACTGCACCTTACTGTTTATTTGCTTGTTTATTTGAACTATTATAGTCACACCTGTATCACATCCTACTGTTCATTTTATTTCACTGCACCTTGCTGTTTATTTGTTTATTTATTTGAACTGTTATAGTCACACCCGTATCACATCCTACTGTTCATTTTATTTCACTGTTTATTTGTTTATTTATTTGAACTATTATAGTTTCACCTGTATCATATCCTACTGTTCATTTTATTTCACTGTTTATTTGTTTTTTTATTTGAACTATTATAGTCACACCTGTATCACATCCTACTGTTCATTTTATTTCACTGCACCTTGCTGTTTATTTGTTTATTTATTTGAACTATTATAGTCACACCTGTATCATATCCTACTGTTCATTTTATTTCACTGTTTATTTGTTTATTTATTTGAACTATTATAGTCACACCTGTATCACATCCTACTGTTCATTTTATTTCACTGTTTATTTGTTTATTTATTTGAACTATTATAGTCACACCTGTATCATATCCTACTGTTCATTTTATTTCACTGTTTATTTGTTTATTTATTTGAACTATTATAGTCACACCTGTATCACATCCTACTGTTCATTTTATTTCACTGCACCTTGCTGTTTATTTGTTTATTTATTTGAACTATTATAGTCACACCTGTATCACATCCTACTGTTCATTTTATTTCACTGCACCTTGCTGTTTATTTGTTTATTTATTTGAACTATTATAGTCACACCTGTATCATATCCTACTGTTCATTTTATTTCACTGTTTATTTGTTTATTTATTTGAACTATTATAGTCACACCTGTATCATATCCTACTGTTCATTTTATTTCACTGTTTATTTGTTTATTTATTTGAACTATTATAGTCACACCTGTATCATATCCTACTGTTCATTTTATTTCACTGCACCTTGCTGTTTATTTGTTTGTTATTTATTTGAACTATTATAGTCACACCTGTATCACATCCTGCTGTTCATTTTATTTCACTGCACCTTACTGTTTATTTGTTTATTTATTTGAACAATTATAGTCACACCTGTATCATATCCTACTGTTCATTTTATTTCACTGTTTATTTGTTTATTTATTTGAACTATTATAGTTTCACCTGTATCACATCCTACTGTTCATTTTATTTCACTGTTTATTTCTTTATTTATTTGAACCATTATAGTCATACTCGTATCATATCCTACAGTTCATTTTTTTTTCACTGTTTTTTTGTTTATTTATTTGAACTATTATAGTCACACCTGTATCACATCCTACTGTTCATTTTATTTCACTGTTTATTTGTTTATTTATTTGAACTATTATAGTCACACCTGTATCATATCCTACTGTTCATTTTATTTCACTGTTTATTTGTTTATTTATTTGAACTATTATAGTCACACCTGTATCACATCCTACTGTTCATTTTATTTCACTGCACCTTACTGTTTATTTGTTTATTTATTTGAACTGTTATAGTCACACCCGTATCACATCCTACTGTTCATTTTATTTCACCGCACCTTACTGTTTATTTGTTTATTTATTTGAACTATTATAATCACTCCTGTATCACATCCTACTGTTCATTTTATTTCACTGTTCATTTGTTTATTTATTTGAACTATTATAGTCACACCTGTATAATATCCTACTGTTCATTTTATTTCACTGTGTATTTGTTTATTTATTTGAACTATTATAGTCACACCTGTATCACATCCCACTGTTCATTTTATTTCACTGCACCTTGCTGTTTATTTGTTTATTTATTTGAACTATTATAGTCACACCTGTATCATATCCTACTGTTCATTTTATTTCACTGTTTATTTGTTTATTTATTTGAACTATTATAGTCACACCTGTATCATATCCTACTGTTCATTTTATTTCACTGTTTATTTGTTTATTTATTTGAACTATTATAGTCACACCTGTATCATATCCTACTGTTCATTTTATTTCACTGCACCTTACTGTTTATTTGTTTATTTATTTGAACTATTATAGTCACACCTGTATCAAATCCTACTGTTCATTTTATTTCACTGTTTATTTGTTTATTTATTTGAACTATTATAGTCACACCTGTATCACATCCTACTGTTCATTTTATTTCACTGCACCTTACTGTTTATTTGTTTATTTATTTGAACTATTATAGTCACACCTGTATCATATCCTACTGTTCATTTTATTTCACTGCACCTTGCTGTTTATTTGTTTGTTTATTTATTTGAACTATTATAGTCACACCTGTATCATATCCTACTGTTCATTTTATTTCACTGTTTATTTGTTTATTTATTTGAACTATTATAGTCACACCTGTATCACATCCTATTGTTCATTTTATTTCACTGTTTATTTGTTTATTTATTTGAACTATTATAGTCACACCTGTATCACATCCTACTGTTCATTTTATTTCACTGCACCTTACTGTTTATTTGTTTATTTATTTGAACTATTATAGTCACACCTGTATCATATCCTACTGTTCATTTTATTTCACTGTTTATTTGTTTATTTATTTGAACTATTATAGTCACACCTGTATCATATCCTACTGTTCATTTTATTTCACTGCACCTTGCTGTTTATTTGTTTATTTATTTGAACTATTATAGTCACACCTGTATCATATCCTACTGTTCATTTTTTTTCACTGTTTATTTGTGTATTTATTTGAACTATTATAGTCACACCTGTATCATATCCTACTGTTAATTTTATTTCACTGCACCTTGCTGTTTATTTGTTTATTTATTTGAACTATTATAGTCACACCTGTATCACATCCTACTGTTCATTTTATTTCACTGTTTATTTGTTTATTTATTTGAACTATTATAGTCACACCTGTATCATATCCTACTGTTCATTTTATTTCACTGCACCTTGCTGTTTATTTGTTTATTTATTTGAACTATTATAGTCACACCTGTATCACATCCTACTGTTCATTTTATTTCACTGTTTATTTGTTTATTTATTTGAACTATTATAGTCACACCTGTATCACATCCTACTGTTCATTTTATTTCACTGTTTATTTGTTTATTTATTTGAACTATTATAGTCACACCTGTATCATATCCTACTGTTCATTTTATTTCACTGCACCTTACTGTTTATTTGTTTGTTTATTTGAACTATTATAGTCACACCTGTATCACATCCTACTGTTCATTTTATTTCACTGCACCTTACTGTTTATTTGTTTATTTTTTTGAACTATTATAGTCACACCTGTATCACATCCTACTGTTCATTTTATTTCACTGTTTATTTGTTTATTTATTTGAACTATTATAGTCACACCTGTATCACATCCTACTGTTCATTTTATTTCACTGCACCTTACTGTTTATTTGTTTATTTATTTGAACCATTATAGTCACACCTGTATCACATCCTACTGTTCATTTTATTTCACTGTTTATTTGTTTATTTATTTGAACTATTATAGTCACACCTGTATCACATCCTACTGTTCATTTTATTTCACTGCACCTTACTGTTTATTTGTTTATTTATTTGAACTATTATAGTCACACCTGTATCACATCCTACTGTTCATTTTATTTCACTGTTTATTTGTTTATTTATTTGAACTATTATAGTCACACCTGTATCATATCCTACTGTTCATTTTATTTCACTGCACCTTACTGTTTATTTGTTTATTTATTTGAACTATTATAGTCACACCTGTATCAATTCCTACTGTTCATTTTTTTTCACTGCTAATTTCTTTTTATTTGTTTATTTATTTGAAATATTATAGTCACACCTGTATCACATCCTACTGTTCATTTTATTTCACTGTTTATTTGTTTATTTATTTGAACTATTATAGTCACACCTGTATCACATCCTACTGTTCATTTTATTTCACTGCACCTTGCTGTTTATTTGTTTATTTATTTGAACTATTATAGTCACACCTGTATCACATCCTACTGTTCATTTTATTTCACTGTTTATTTGTTTATTTATTTGAACTATTATAGTCACACCTGTATCACATCCTACTGTTCATTTTATTTCACTGTTTATTTGTTTATTTATTTGAACTATTATAGTCACACCTGTATCACATCCTACTGTTCATTTTATTTCACTGCACCTTACTGTTTATTTGTTTATTTATTTGAACTATTATAGTCACACCTGTATCACATCCTACTGTTCATTTTATTTCACTGCACCTTGCTGTTTATTTGTTTATTTATTTGAACTATTATAGTCACACCTGTATCATATCCTACTGTTCATTTTATTTCACTGCACCTTACTGTTTATTTGTTTATTTATTTGAACTATTATAGTCACACCTGTATCACATCCTACTGTTCATTTTATTTCACTGCACCTTACTGTTTATTTGTTTATTTATTTGAACTATTATAGTCACACCTGTATCATATCCTACTGTTCATTTTATTTCACTGCACCTTACTGTTTATTTGTTTATTTATTTGAACTATTATAGTCACACCTGTATCACATCCTACTGTTCATTTTATTTCACTGCACCTTGCTGTTTATTTGTTTATTTATTTGAACTATTATAGTCACACCTGTATCACATCCTACTGTTCATTTTATTTCACTGTTTATTTGTTTATTTATTTGAACTATTATAGTCACACCTGTATCACATCCTACTGTTCATTTTATTTCACTGCACCTTACTGTTTATTTGTTTATTTATTTGAACTATTATAGTCACACCTGTATCATATCCTACTGTTCATTTTATTTCACTGCACCTTACTGTTTATTTGTTTATTTATTTGAACTATTATAGTCACACCTGTATCATATCCTACTGTTCATTTTATTTCACTGCACCTTACTGTTTATTTGTTTATTTATTTGAACTGTTATAGTCACACCTGTATCACATCCTACTGTTCATTTTATTTCACTGCACCTTGCTGTTTATTTGTTTGTTTATTTATTTGAACTATTATAGTCACACCTGTATCATATCCTACTGTTCATTTTATTTCACTGTTTATTTGTTTATTTATTTGAACTATTATAGTCACACCTGTATCATATCCTACTGTTCATTTTATTTCACTGTTACTGTTTATTTGTTTATTTATTTGAACTGTTATAGTCACACCTGTATCACATCCTACTGTTCATTTTATTTCACTGCACCTTACTGTTTATTTGTTTATTTATTTGAACTATTATAGTCACACCTGTATCACATCCTACTGTTCATTTTATTTCACTCCACCTTACTGTTTATTTGTTTATTTATTTGAACTGTTATAGTCACACCTGTATCATATCCTACTGTTCATTTTATTTCACTTCACCTTACTGTTTATTTGTTTATTTATTTGAACTATTATAGTCACACCTGTATCACATCCTATTGTTCATTTTATTTCACTGTTTATTTGTTTATTTATTTGAACTATTATAGTCACACCTGTATCATATCCTACTGTTCATTTTATTTCACTGCACCTTGCTGTTTATTTGTTTGTTTATTTATTTGAACGATTATAGTCATACCTGTATCACATCCTACTGTTCATTTTATTCCACTGCACCTTACTGTTTATTTGTTTATTTATTTGAACTATTATAGTCATACCTGTATCATATCCTACTGTTCATTTTATTTCACTGCACCTTACTGTTTATTTGTTTATTTATTTGAACTATTATAGTCACATCTGTATCACATCCTACTGTTCATTTTATTTCACTGTTTATTTGTTTATTTATTTGAACTATTATAGTCACACCTGTATCACATCCTACTGTTCATTTTATTTCACCGCACCTTACTGTTTATTTGTTTATTTATTTGAACTATTATAGTCACACCTGTATCATATCCTACTGTTCATTTTATTTCACTGCACCTTACTGTTTATTTGTTTATTTATTTGAACTATTATAGTCACACCTGTATCATATCCTACTGTTCATTTTATTTCACTGCACCTTACTGTTTATTTGTTTATTTATTTGAACTATTATAGTCACACCTGTATCACATCCTACTGTTCATTTTATTTCACTGTTTATTTGTTTATTTATTTGAACTATTATAGTCACACCTGTATCACGGACTACTGTTAATTTTATTTCACTGCACCTTGCTGTTTATTTGTTTATTTATTTGAACTATTATAGTCACACCTGTATCACATCCTACTGTTCATTTTATTTCACTGTTTATTTGTTTATTTATTTGAACTATTATAGTCACACCTGTATCATATCCTGCTGTTCATTTTATTTCACTGTTTATTTGTTTATTTATTTGAACTATTATAGTCACACCTGTATCATATCCTACTGTTCATTTTATTTCACTGTTTATTTGTTTATTTATTTGAACTATTATAGTCACACCTGTATCAAATCCTACTGTTCATTTTATTTCACTGTTTATTTGTTTATTTATTTGAACTATTATAGTCACACCTGTTTCACATCCTACTGTTCATTTTATTTCACTGCACCTTACTGTTTATTTGTTTATTTATTTGAACTATTATATTCACACATGTGTCACGGACTACTGTTAATTTTATTTCACTGCACCTTGCTGTTTATTTGTTTGTTATTTATTTGAACTATTATAGTCACACCTGTATCACATCCTACTGTTCATTTTATTTCACTGTTTATTTGTTTATTTATTTGAACTATTATAGTCACACCTGTATCACATCCTACTGTTCATTTTATTTCACTGTTTATTTGTTTATTTATTTGAACTATTATAGTCACACCTGTATCACATCCTGCTGTTCATTTTATTTCACTGCACCTTACTGTTTATTTGTTTATTTATTTGAACTATTATAGTCACACCTGTATCACATCCTACTGTTCATTTTATTTCACTGTTTATTTGTTTATTTATTTGAACTATTATAGTCACACCTGTATCATATCCTACAGTTCATTTTTTTTCACTGTTTATTTGTTTATTTATTTGAACTATTATAGTCACACCTGTATCACATCCTACTGTTCATTTTATTTCACTGCACCTTACTGTTTATTTGTTTATTTATTTGAACTATTATAGTCACACCTGTATCACATCCTACTGTTCATTTTATTTCACTGCACCTTGCTGTTTATTTGTTTATTTATTTGAACTGTTATAGTCACACCTGTATCACATCCTACTGTTCATTTTATTTCACTGTTTATTTGTTTATTTATTTGAACTATTATAGTCACACCTGTATCATATCCTACTGTTCATTTTATTTCACTGCACCTTGCTGTTTATTTGTTTATTTATTTGAACTATTATAGTCACACCTGTATCACATCCTACTGTTCATTTTATTTCACTGTTTATTTGTTTATTTATTTGAACTATTATAGTCACACCTGTATCATATCCTACTGTTCATTTTATTTCACTGTTTATTTGTTTATTTATTTGAACTATTATAGTCACACCTGTATCACATCCTACTGTTCATTTTATTTCACTGTTTATTTGTTTATTTATTTGAACTATTATAGTCACACCTGTATCACATCCTGCTGTTCATTTTATTTCACTGTTCATGTTGTTTATTTATTTGAACTATTATAGTCACACTCCAGTATCACATGCCTGCATCGTTAATTCATTTTATTTTGCACCTTGCTGTTCATTTGTTTATTTATTTATTTGAACTATTTATAGTATACACCTGTATCACATCCTACTGTTCATTTTATTTCACTGTTTATTTGTTTATTTATTTGAACTGTTATAGTCACACCTGTATCACATCCTACTGTTCATTTTATTTCACTGTTTATTTGTTTATTTATTTGAACTATTATAGTCACACCTGTATCACATCCTACTGTTCATTTTATTTCACTGCACCTTACTGTTTATTTGTTTTTTTATTTGAACTATTATAGTCACACCCGTATCACATCCTACTGTTCATTTTATTTCACTGCACCTTACTGTTTATTTGTTTATTTATTTGAACTATTATAGTCATACCTGTATCATATCCTACTGTTCATTTTATTTCACTGCACCTTGCTGTTTATTTGTTTATTTATTTGAACTATTATAGTCACACCTGTATCACATCCTACTGTTCATTTTATTTCACTGTTTATTTGTTTATTTATTTGAACTATTATAGTCACACCTGTATCATATCCTACTGTTCATTTTATTTCACTGTTAATTTGTTTATTTATTTGAACTATTATATTCACACATGTATCATATCCTACTTTTCATTTTATTTCACTTAACCTTACTGATTATTTGTTTGTTTATTTATTTGAACTATTATAGTCACACCTGTATCATATCCTACTGTTCATTTTATTTCACTGTTTATTTGTTTATTTATTTGAACTATTATAGTCACTCCTGTATCACATCCTACTGTTCATTTTATTTCACTGCACCTTACTGTTTATTTGTTTATTTATTGAACTATTATAGTCACACCTGTATCATAATCCTACTGTTCATTTTATTTCACTGTTTATTTGTTTATTTATTTGAACTATTATAGTCACACCTGTATCACATCCTACTGTTCATTTTATTTCACTGCACCTTACTGTTTATTTGTTTATTTATTTGAACTATTATAGTCACACTCTGTATCATATCCTACTGTTCATTTTATTTCAATGCACCTTAATGTTAATTTGTTTATTTATTTGAACTGTTATAGTCACAATTGTATCACATCCTACTCATCATTTTATTTTAATGCACATTACTGTTTATTTGTGTATTAATTTGAAATATTATATTAACACATGTATCACATCCGACTGTTCATTTTATTTTACTGCACCTTACTGTTTATTTGTTTATTTATTTGAACTATTATAGTCACACCTGTATCACATCCTACTGTTCATTTTATTTCACTGTTTATTTGTTTATTTATTTGAACTATTATAGTCACACCTGTATCATATCCTACTGTTCATTTTATTTCACTGTTTATTTGTTTATTTATTTGAACTATTATAGTCACACCTGTATCACATCCTACTGTTCATTTTATTTCACTGTTTATTTGTTTATTTATTTGAACTATTATAGTCACACCTGTATCATATCCTACTGTTCATTTTATTTCACTGTTTATTTGTTTATTTATTTGAACTATTATAGTCACACCTGTATCACATCCTACTGTTCATTTTATTTCACTGTTTATTTGTTTATTTATTTGAACTATTATAGTCACACCTGTATCACATCCTACTGGTCATTTTATTTCACTGCACCTTACTGTTTATTTGTTTATTTATTTGAACTATTTATTGTCACACCTGTATCACATCCTACTGTTCATTTTATTTCACTGCACCTTACTGTTTATTTGTTTATTTATTTGAACTGTTATATTCACGCCGGTATCACATCCTGCTGTTCATTTTATTTCACTGCACCTTACTGTTTATTTGTTTATTTATTTGAACTATTATAGTCACACCTGTATCATATCCTACTGTTCATTTTATTTCACTGTTTATTTCTTTATTTATTTGAACTATTATAGTCACATATGTATTACATCCTACTGTTCATTTTATTTCACTGCACCTTACTGTTTATTTGTTTATTTATTTGAACTATTATAGTCACACCTGTATCATATCCTACTGTTCATTTTATTTCACTGTTTATTTGTTTATTTATTTGAACTATTATAGTCACACCTGTATCACATCCTACTGTCCATTTTATTTCACCGCACCTTACTGTTTATTTGTTTATTTATTTGAACTATTATAGTCACACCTGTATCATATCCTACTGTTCATTTTATTTCACTGCACCTTACTGTTTATTTGTTTATTTATTTGAACTATTATAGTCACACCTGTATCACATCCTACTGTCTCATTTTATTTCACTGTTTATTTGTTTATTTATTTGAACTATTATAGTCACACCTGTATCATATCCTACTGTTCATTTTTATTTCACTGTTACTGTTTATTTGTTTATTTATTTGAACTATTATAGTCACACCTGTATCATATCCTACTGTTCATTTTTATTTCACTCACTGTGTTTATTTGTTTATTTATTTGAACTATTATAGTCACACCTGTATC